>JAJJMB010010117.1:954599-1034546 GCA_023531105.1 Papaver atlanticum | reverse complement strand
AGTCATTATATTTCGAGAACTAATTATCAAGATAAACTTGACTCGAAATTCTTGTCTATGCATAATAGTCTAATTAGTTATGCGACGTCGTCTCAATGACACAAAAGTGAATATAACTTGAGAAATATGTGGTTCAGTCTTAACTTACATTTTGTTGATGAAGTTTTCCAAAAGCTTTGGTTGATCTTCGCCTTCAAACGGTAGTACGTAATGATGACTGCTATGATCCTCTGTTTCTCAACTACATTTCTATCCTAGTCCGAGACTTAACTTATTGTAGACTAGAAATGAAGATAAAGTTTTGACAACTAAATTTGACAACAATCTTGAGATAGCAACACTTGTGAGTTTGACCGACCAATGCTCTAACAATCTCCCCCTTTTTCGATTTTACCGACAAAACTATCAATACATATGGATAAAAAATAAAGCTTTGACAACTTCTCAAATCCATCATGTCTTGATTTCCTTGGATTCTTTAACTCCTCGAACTCTTCATAATTTCAAGCTGCAATGATTCTGAACGTGTTCAACTCAGCATCTTAGTTGTTGAAGAACCGTATCCATGGTGATAACAACTTTGAAAACAAAAATTCTCAATTGTCGTTATACAGAAACATAGTATTATTTCCTTTCTCCAAAGTTCAATTGTATCCCAATTCTGAAGTAATATTACGGTGATATGTTTCCCCCTCTTAATAGTACTTACATCTTTTGCATAATAGGTGAAACCTATAGATTATTGATTCACTCCCCCTTACATAATGATTCATAAACCATATGTATGTAGTATGAAACTACTAAATAATTCTCCCCCGTTTTGTCAATAAAATTAACAAAAGTACGAAAATCGTGGGATCGTAATGAATACAATAAAAAGATATGTCAAGTTTTAAGGAATTTTTGAGATTCCACATTATAACATAGTTAAATGCAACTCCTCATGTCAACTTTTTTAGATGATATCACATAGTAAGAATTACTTAGCGCTCATCTAGGAGATTTAAGATACAATCATCCCCTTACAAATTCCACAGCCACACTCCCCACAAAGATATAGCAATTAAGCACAAATTCATTTAAGAACTCAATCATTCCCAAGAGAACAACACGAGTGACCTTGCTTTATGAAAAAGAAGGATTTAGTCGGACATTAACAAATCACATGGATTTGTATCCTGAAAGTCGACTTTAAAATAATCTCAACGCCAGTTACGGATAAAAAGATAATTTTAATCGATATGACTCAACATAAGAAAATCTTACGGGGTGTGTCAAGCAGTAAAAACACATAAGTGTGATCACGAGTAGATCAATACTGCGAGAAAATTCCCAAAGAGTTTGTTCTATTTTCCGTTTATAAAAACATAATAGATTTAACTTCTGAGCATATATGAGATATAAGTTCAATTCACATAAAGCAAAGGACACATATATCTCATTAGATATTGAGCAATACACAAGAATATCCATGAGGATCAATTATTGATATCATCTTATCTAAGAAACAAACTTGTTAAACATATAAGTTCATTTGCTCTTAGAAGGAAGGATCATTCTTTTCCGCCGGGATTTACACCAAGAATGGTTACCAAAAGCGTATATAAAGATTTCCTTGACAAAGAAGAAGATGCACATATATATGTAAATATATAACTCATTAAGAATCGTGCATCATATGTTCACATATAAACCAAGGAGGTCGTGTACGTTCATGCAATAACCGAGTTCAATAACGCTCAAGACTTAAAATATGAATCATGATCAAAAGAGATTTAATGATCAAATTTGTCTTCGAAGTGTTAGAGAGTGTTATTCAATTAGAATCGCAGATTTCTATTTGATTGAGTAAGGATTGAATCGATAAATTGAGATATAACTCTTTGATATACTTTTTATTACGATTGAGTCTGACTGTCTAGTTGATTCTCTTAAAAGTATATTGGAGTTAGTCCATACAGATTGCTAAGCTAATTATTGGGTGAGGTTGTTGTACCACCACTTTTTCAGGTATGCATACCCCTTTGGTTCACGAAATTCAGAGTTCCATGGTACATGTACCTGTATGTGTACCCTCCTGTAGACGTCGATATTCGATAAGCTTGTTTTGCCCATAACTTCTTCGTCCGAACTCGGAATGACCTCATTATTTTTGTATTCTCTTTGTAATTGAATTATATTCAAGTTGGTGATGATAAATCCTTAATTTGAACGAGTTAAGCTTGGTATTTGGCACGTCTCTTAATTTTGAGCGTCTTTGCTCCTTTTTGTCACACTTCTTCCACTTCTCTTCGACTTGGGCACTTGGATATTTGCAATACTTCTCTTCTTAGATATTTTTAGCACTTTGTAGCTCCTTTTTGGATGATTCACCTAATAGAGACAAATAAGAGAAAACAAGAGTAATAATAAGATTACATGCAAGAATAATAACCAACATGATATGTGCGCCCTAATTCTTTTGCTTCCCCCTTCGTATTCATAATAAAGCATTTCTTGGAGAGGATGCACTTTAAACACAATCAAGTTGTGTTGGGGTGAACAGTGTCTTGCTCACCACAAGTGGTTGAAACAAACTTTTCCGCATCTATGGATTTTTCACCATCTATAGTTTTTGGCTTATTTCGTTTCTTCTTCCACCAATTCTTGCGTTTCACTTTTGGATAATCATGAAAGAGATCACTTTTAGATCCATTCATATATAAATCCATCTTTCCAAGAAATTTTTAAATTCGAACATCATGGATTTTGCGTTTTCCATAGTCATGGAATTTTATGGGAGATCATTCCTTTTCACACTCAATGCATCATTGACTTGCTTTTGTACCCACTTCTGAGTGTGTTTAGGAACAACCAAAACCTTCTTCCCATTAATATTTTCAAGGTTTCTCTAAAGAGAAGTGGATTGACTATTCTTATGCAAGTTAGTTTTTCTCTAATTGGGAGCATCAGATCTTGTCTTCGTCTTTACAAAGTTATCCTTTTGATAATCGTTACAATTGTGAAAAGGCTTTGTATGACGTTTATAGGCAAATCCTGGTTTATCACAGCACTGATTCCTTTGTCTAAAGGTTGGACGTTCACAATCCGTAATGTCAAGGGTAGCCTTAATATATGATTTAGGTTTGATCACTTTTTGTAATGCCCAAACAAGAACATCATGAAGTTTTTCATTCCTTATACAAAAACGACATCCCATATCCAGGTGACCTTTATTTCCGTAATAATAACAAACATAAGGAAGGTTATTACCTGGATTCATGTGTGCTGGCTTTGGAGGTTGATATATTTTTCTCTTTCGAACCTTAACTGCCAGTGTAGGTATTTCACTTTTTCCATTAGTGGAAACCTTCGGTTGAGAAGAATCACTAGCCTTGACAAATTTTATCTCTTTGCTAATACTTGGAGCATCTATTCCCTTATAGACCAATCCTCGTGTATCACGATGATTTTTACTTGCTCCTAGCATAGTGGTTAATTTGTTTGAACTAGTATTGAACTTTTTTAAGTCCTCTTCCAACATCTTGATTTTATCAAAAGAAGCAGCTAAATCATTCTCAAGGCGTTTTTCTCTGTCTTCAAAACTAATTTGTTGAGAGTTAATCCTTGCTTCAGATTCTGCAAGTTCTCTTCCAACAAAAAGTATTTTTGATAAAGTTTATCACATTCAAGTGACTTCTTACGTAGGTTTTTCTCATAATCTTTGAGGATCGATTCGTTAGAGCGATTCGAAACAAAAAGGCATGTGTAAATTCTTCTCAATTTTTTGTTTCCTCGATAGAGATGGGTCAAAAAAGGAGTCACACAAGGAGTCATCAACTTTTCAACTGGTTTCAACTTAACATACTCTGAGATTTTCTCATCAACGTCTCTATCAATATCTGAGTCACATTCATCTGAAAGTTCATCCAAATGTTCTTGTAGGCGTGTTTCCCAGTTATCAACAGTTTCTACATCCAGAGGATGTTTAGATATTGATCTAGATGTGACAGTTTCCTCAGGTATTGGATCCAAACTTTGATCAAAATCAATTGGTTGATTTTGAACTGGTGCTATGATTTTCTATATTTTACTCATGTCCATATAGTTAGACTGCTTCAAACACAGACTTGTTAGGTCTTAACGTGTTTGCCTGCTCTGATACCAATTGAAAACGCGGGGGTACCAAAATACACCACCAACTTTTTCTTAGGCAAACTGTATGGACAAACTCAATACAACTCCGAGAGTTAAATTCAATCAAGGAATAATATCTAGAGTTATCTCTCTCTCTCTCTCTCTTGCGATTAGAATGTTTACAGAATCAAATCTGTGAACATAATCACAAAGAGATTACTTGGATGGTACCAAAGACCAATGTCCAAGAATCAATCAAGACGTATCCAACAAACTAGGTCGGATGTATCTACTATGATTGATCAACGCACAATCTGTGATATTTCAATTATAAAAATAAACAATATAATGCAGAAAAAGAAATAACACGGACACCAGAAGTTTTGTTATTAAGGAAACCGCAAATGCAGAAAACCCCCGGGACCTAGTCCATATTGAAAACCAAACTGTATTAAGTCGCTACAGACACTAGCCTACTACAAATTAACTTCTGACTGGAATGTAGTTGAGCCATAAAAGGTATCCCACCGATTAAGGTACATTCGCTCTCCTTATGCCTCTTGAATCCCAGCAGGACTTCGCGAAATTGATTCCCTTAGCTGATGTCACACCAACTAAGAGTTGCTTCAACTCAATTGAAGACTTTTAACGAATCTGCCTCCCACAGATTAATCTTATATATGATTTCCTTTTACAATCAAATAGTTTGATCAAAAGTGATGGAAATCGATAACAATAGACAAAGTCTAGCTAATCTCAAAATACGGACTTATGCAACCCGAAGTGCCGCCTAGATTATTATTCACCTCACAAATATATAACTTGTGGAATCAACAAAGTTTGAGACGAATAGATCTTTGATGATTTCTATCTATCTTGATCAAGTGAGCATCTCAACAATCGATCAAGATTAGGATACACGAGTTGTCAAGGAAAGATAACTGGACCTTGCTTCACGAATCTCTATGAAGTTTTTGTTGTCACTAAACCCTAAAAGGGTTAGGAAGAGGACGACTCTAGATACAGCTAACACACCAAAAAGTAGTGTTGGGATTCGAAGATCCCATTTACTTGAAGTTACCCTTTTATAGACATTCAAAGCATAGGTTGCTTTAGGTTTAAGCTAAGATAGCTTTGGAACCAATTAAACAATATCCATAATTAGATGAATCTTTGAATCTGATTTACGTAAGCAAGATATACACTCTGGTTAGGTGAAACCGTAACCAAACCGTGTACAAAGACTATGTTCAAGGTGGTTAGCCGAAACTAGCCGAATTAAACTTAAAAGCTTTATACTCATTTTCATGAAAACTTAAGACATTAACTATGAGTCACAATCATGTGATCAAATAAGTCGAGTGTTTTAGAGAATTAATCAAATGTTAATTATCTCATAGAAATAATTTAATCGCACTTGAAGATAATCGACATGGTTAGTAAATGCACAAAGTACGAATACCATAGCCGTTCGTGACTCGGGTCAATCGAAGTACATGTACTTGTTTGTACACATTTAACCAAACCAAGTTCCGGAGTTAACATAACAATTTAGGTATGCGTACCATTTTGTAAACCTTAAGTAGGGTTGTCAACGGCACTTATCGAAACAGATAGTGGCTCAGCCGCTTCCGTTTCCGATAATAGTTACCGCATATCCGATAACTTCCGACGGAAATCTGAAAATCAATTCCGGTTCCGTTACGGTAAAGTTATCGGATATCGGATAATTTTCCGATAAGTTCCGATAAATCACCACCAGTTTCTGCTTTGCTTCATTCCCTTCCCATGACTGTCAGCTTGAATCTCATGTTAAAGCTTGGCCAAAAACTCGCACAAATCAATACCCATATATACAGCTTGAATCATTGTAGCATCAAAATCATTATTCAATTCAACATCCACCACTGAAATAACATTCCAGCAGCAATAAAATGCGTCTAATTCATTCATGAAATTAACATACACAGCACCAATCATGTCACTAATTAACTCCTTATCTCCTTGTCTCAAATTCTGTCCAAAATCCAAATCCTTCAAACTGGATGTAAACCCATTCTCTAATTTATTTTCAATCTCGTCATATATTCGTCAATCTCTTAAATCCATATGAATATCAATAACAACATATTCTTCTTCCCTCATTCAAAATCAACATCATCAATCCAAAATATATGTTCTCGAATCCAAAATCAAACAAAACTCTCCACCAAACTCTGAAATCCTAATATCCCAAATCAATTTTGAAACCCTAAATTAAGTTTCAAAATAAAAATTGGATTTAAAATGAAACCACAGAGAAGATACGAGGAGATTATGGTGGTAACTGAGAGTACGAAATTAATTAATGGGAAGAAGAAGAAGATTCATAAGAAAAAAAAAGATTCAGAAGAAAAAATAGAAAGCAAGAGGGATAAGTTTTCTTTGGACGACTCATTCAAAAGAAGAATTGAATGGGTTAAGTGTATAACGGATTAATAGGCTTATACATTATCGGATATCGGAAATTGACCTATCGGAAACTGCCTCAGCCGGTGCCGTTACGATAACACAAAAAGTTCCGATAAAATATCCGGTTCCGATATCCGATAACCGTTATATTGTAAGTTAACCTAACGGAATCCGGATATTCGGAAGCGGCTATCGGATATCATACATCCATTGACAACCCTAACCTTAAGACTATGACCGGTTCCGGAGTCCACATAACTATTTTGGTTTGCGTACCGGTTTTGGTACCAAACCGAGTTCGGGAACACAAAACTATTTTGGTACGTGTAACGGTTTGTAAACTAACTCGGTTCCGTAATTACAGTTCCTAAACGGTTTGCATACGAGTATGCGTACCGATCTGGTTCACCAGTTGAACAGATTTTTACATGATATACATAAGAATATGCGTACCACAAATCTGCAAGTCCATATATAACTACTCCGCTACGTGTACGAATACATGTAATACGGGTTCAGACTTATAACAGTTTTCCCAGTTTGTAAGGCTGATAAAATTGATCCGAATCTATAGTGGTTCTATATTTTTTCTCTAAATCGATTCGAAACATTCCTGAATAACATCAATGACATATATCATTGTTCCAGGCTGTTTTCGAACGATAAAACTTGAATCATGATTTTAATTCAGAACAATAAATTGTCCTTAACCGAAATTCATCTAGTATGAACAAATGTTCATTAAGCTTAGTCATTATATTTGGAGAACTTAAATATCAAGATAAACTTGAATCGAAATTCTTGTCTATGCATAATAGTCTAATAAGTTATGCGACATCATCTCAATGATAGAAAAATTAATATAACTTGAGAAATAGGTGGTTCTTTCTTCATTTACCTTTTGTTGATGAAGTTCATGACCACTGTTTATTTTTGAATTACCAAGATTATGTCACATCCAGTTTTTCTCGCAAACTTGTAGTAGGCCAAAGTTTAAATGACTTGAGCGTTGGACAATGACCATCGCATAATACCCTTGTCGGACACTAGCTATAATTGCCAAATTTACTCAAAAAACTTTAGTTGATCTTCGCCTTCAAACGGTTGAACGCAATGATGACTGCTGTGATCCTCTGTTTCTCAACTACATTTTTATCCTAGTTTGAGACTTAACTAATTGTAGACTAAAAATCAAGATATAGTTTTGACAACTAAATTTGACAACAAGCTTGAGATAACAACACTTGTGAGTTCGACCGAGCAATACTCTAACAGATCCTAAAAGCTACTCTAAATCCAAATCCGAGATGAGAAATCCGGGGAAAGCTCGATCGAAAATTGAGCTTGTGGTATATTATTCCACCAATTTGCATAGGTTTAAAGTTTTTAGGCAATTTAACAAGGACATGCATCCTGCTAGCACTCCCATGGTTAGTCTAGGTTCAAATGTAAGTAAATGACCAATTCATCTAAACGAAGATGACGAAGTTGTGTCGGGAGATGAATTTACCTTATCTAAGTATAATAGACGCATTATTGTACTTAGCATTACGTACTCGACCAAATGTTACATCCTCAGTGAAATTGTTAGCTAGATATAGCTCAGCGGCAACGCAACGTCATTGGAATGGTATAATGAACATAATCATATACTTATAGGTAACCATTGACATGAGTTTGTTTTATCCCGGCAAAGACATAAAAAAGGAATGCTAAAAGAACTGCAACCCAAAGGTTGTTGATTATGAAGGAACAATTATCTTTTCTCCAACGAAAGTAAACATGGGGAGATATGGTAGACTATTTTATAAGTCATTACCGATATTCAGTTTTGAAAATTACATGACTAAAGGAACTGTCTGGAACAACTTTAAAAGGAATCAGGTGGATATGCCAACATCAGGGGGAGGATCCAAGGCTATGATGTTGACATATTTTACTTCGAAATTGAAGTTGTGTTGTACTATTTTCCCCTTCGGCCGAGAATAGGTTTTCCCACAGGGTTTTGTTACTCGGTAAGGTTTTTAACGAGATAACACTAAAAATATCAAGTATGTTGAACATTGAAAACATAAAGATCGCGTTGATATTACTGAAAGTATCCAAATCAAAGAAATGAACACGACAATCTGTTAAGAAACGTAACTACCAGAATCAACAACAATGTCTTATAAACATTCAAGTCACAAAATTAAAGTGTGATGAACTCCCATGACTGGGTTGGACTAATGAAACTGTCTGACATCAAGGGGAGAATATAATAGTGTGTTGGACTCTTTTCCTTCATCGAGGTTATATTAGAGCATAGCTCGGTTGAACCCACCAAGCGTTGGTATGTAAAGTTTGGTTGTCATATTTTAGTGAATCAAAACTCATTTAAAGAGTCGCTTGATTATATACTAGAGTCAACTTCGTATAGGCTAGCTTGAAAGTGTTAGGATATGAGACTTACAAGTATTACATTAAGACTTGAATAATGTGAAGAAGTATGAGCTACAACGACAACATCATCCTTCCTCTTGAGGTTAGTAATATTTGACTTTAACTGTTTCATTCCCTAACGTATCTTTCAAGTCGTGCATATTGAAAACATAACTGCGAAGCTGTGTATGATACTTTAGTTAGACATAGTATTAAGGAATACAATACGAGGTTTATTGCTTAACCATTAAACTTTGTATATAAGATATTGACATGATCATATGAATGCTATTGTTATTATGTATGGGTTTGAGTGAAGATTTCATCCTAGGAAACAATGTTTTACATTCATTTAAAGGAAGTAAGTTCATAAACTCATTTTGTGAATCGAAAGGGAAATCGCTAGGCTTATTGGTATTGTTATTCATTGCAAATCTATTTTGAATTACCAATATGTGTGTTTAGTATAACCGCTCATAAACTTGTTTATGTATCTTGGTAAAACTATTCACAAGGCCTGACTTATGTATTGGTATGACTTTTATTAGTGAAACCGATCTTAAGTAATCACTCAAGATGGTATGATCGATGCCTTGTAAATAACAACTTTTATCTAGCCATTGGGGAACCGATCCTAGTAAGAGGTGCAACAAATTTACAAGAGGGGAATCGATCCTTGTAAGAGGTGCAACACATTTTTAGTAGATGGGGGAACCGATCCTATGAACATGTGCAACAAATTTTTAGTTTTGGGGGAACCGATCCTATGGACATGTGCACCAAATACAGGTAGTTACCATAAGTATGTGGGGAACCGATCCTAGTACCTAGTCAACCGAGTTTTGGTAACTAGTGTGACTATGCACAGTACTCACATGGAGGTAGAACCGAACTTGTTTTGGTAGAACCGTGAAACCCATGATTGGTGATTTGATAGGATAATCAATCACATAGTTCTTGGAAGTCAGATGTACCAATTCTAAACTTGTTTGGAAGTGTGGGAAATCGTTTCCAAGATTGTAAGTATGAAAAAGGACTTGCAAAGTAAAGATGTCGACATACTTTGAACATGTGCAGTAACTCTTATCATTAATTGTTCAAAGATATTCCTTAATAGCTAAAGGAAAATCCCAGGATCGAAATAAATTGAGAATATTTTAATTAAGGTTTCTTAGTTTTAATATGCTATTTAATTTCCAGCAATTAAATGCATATCTTTAGAAAATAATAATTAGTAATGTGCATTTACTGATTATAGATTTTTCTATTGGGATTTCGGTCAATATTTGGATAGTGCATTTCCAGGAGTTATGAAAACCGAATTTGTGTTTATTGCATATCTTTGAGAATATTCGGTTTTGGAAATTCCTTGGTGTCCAAACTTCCTTGTCTATAAATATTGAAGTTTTCATTTCTAACAAACTAATCCTTAGAGCCAGCAAAACTACCTCAGTTGTATTGTTACTGGTGGAGCCGCCTATCGGAGAGGAAAGTACCCTAATTAGGAGAAATCTCTTACGGCCGCTCGGTTTAAAGACTTCTTTGGGATTTAGAAGCTCTATTAGTACCGTTGGTGGGAAACTAGATAATTGCAGTTTATTTTAGTCTTCGATTGATTTAATTGACTAATGGTTATTGAACTTTGATTATACCTAGTTTGTTTATGCTTGAGAATCTCTCCTCTGATATAAGATTCACTCAAACTAGATCGAAGTTTCGACGAGGATCTTTAGACTGTTTGTAGATCTAAAGACGTCTTGTGATAATCCAACGTTAACAGACTCCGTTCTGTGTGTGATTGATCACAAGAGATTCAAGTTGATTGTGTGCAGGTGTTGATTGAAGATCAAAGAAGATTTGAAGAAAAGAAGACTTTTTGGGTTCATAATTTTTGGTGTGCACAATACTTGTTTCGGCTGGAAAGGGATCCAACTATAATCGGTTTATCTTTGTGATAGATTGGATTGATTAGTTGAGTAGATCGGCATCAATACACTTCTTTGTGATTAATAGTATTGATTGCATAGTCTAACAATTACTTCGGTAGTTGTTGAGAGATTGATCTAAGGACCCGATAAAAGAGTTTATTGGTTAAACAGAAGAGCCTTTGTCAGACTCATATCACGTTGTTTGAAAAGAGTTGTTACCGAAAAGATTTGTTGTTCCTTTACTGTTTGGAATACGAACCAAAGGAATTATTCCAAGTGCGTGACTTACTTCAAGTTGGAGGCGCATGGATACTGCGGAAACTAGGTGAACTATAGGTTTAGTTGCTTGGTCTCAACTATACGAAGTTGGTTTTATTTTGTATAGCGGCTTAATTCTGAGAGTATTCAATTCTGGACTAGGTCCCCGGGTTTTTCTGTATTTGTGGTTTCCTCGTTAACAAAATCTTGCTGTGTCATTTACTTTTATTTTCCGCAATTATAAATGTGTTTATTATAATTTAAAGTAAATCGCACAAACGTTAATTCCTATTTTACTTTATAGACAATCCCTAGAGTTTGGTTAAGTCCGAACCTATTATCAAGTAAACATACTTCGTTATTGTATTGTCTCGATCTCGTATCCATAGATGATCACACGAAGTGTGAACCGATTAGTTGTATTGTCTCGACTCAGTCCATAGACAATCACTTTCGGAAAAGGACTTATAGGTGGAAAAGTTTTACATTGAGATATATTTGGGTACCCTCGTCTTTTCAGGTTACTTTTCCCACATGGTTTTGTTACTCAGCAAGGTTTTTAATGAGACAACAACAAACATCGGGAAGTAATTTCCCAACTAAGGCTATTATCTTTCCCACGAGGATTTTCTGCCTTAGGAGTTGTGAAGCAACTAGTAAACTTCAATTGAGCAAGGTGATCATCTACAACGGATCACCTTTACTTGCATCTGTCTCGTTGCACTTTTTCCCCTTCATCAAGGTTTTGTCCCACCGGGTTTTCCTTGTCAAGGTTTTAATGAGGAAACATATTCGAGTCCAACTATGTTTTAAGTTTGCTTAATATTGAACTCTTTTTCTTTAGTTCAGGTTTTGTCCCTCTGGGTTTTTCCTGACGAAGTTTTAACGAGGCAATTAACTTAGACTCGCCGGTCTTTAAAGATCATATTGCATGTAATGAACTATATGTAAATTACGAGACAACATGTGAAGTACTACATGTGAAGTGTTGTACCAAGGTTTTGTCCCACTGGGTTTTTCCTTGTCAAAGTTTTAATAAGGAAATTGATTTCGGCACAAGTCATCAAGGAGGGAACGACATTTGAAGAACTACATTCAAAGCACTATATGTGAAGCACTATGTATAAAGCTTTGTTATTGAACCGCACAAGAGGGAGTGTTACAGGTCCTGCGGCCCATGGATGTGCGGTCCATCTAGTTTCCCCTTTATATGTATATAAAGGAACCTATGTATTACAATTACTAATATCTCTAATAAGATGATTCTCTTTCTTGTCTCTACATCTCTTTCCTTCACCTTTGATTCTCTTTAATCAAAGATAAACATTTTTTCTCCACAAATACATTTCTTACATATTATTAGAAACGATTCATAGAAAGACACATGTCAACATATCATTTGTCCTCCATGTCCTCGTGAAAATATGCCTCCATCAAAAAATTATTCTGCTTAAACGTGTTTTTTCTTCAAATCCAACGACTGAGTAGTAAAGTCCAATTGATGTTTCCATGTGGCATGGTGATCTTCATATAAGGAATTTGTGTTTTTTTCCTTGATGGAAGGCTCCTAAAATTTATTTATTAGATTACCTCGTTTAAATTGAACTTTGAATTGTTACATAGAAGAAGCTGTAGATAGACACATCCTTTTGTTCTATCATTATACTAGAGATAAACATATCATAACGACATTCTTTGCAACATTTATCTAATAACATGGTGATCCCTGGACGCAACCAAAATCACTTATAACATCGTGTTTTAATGATGTTTAACAAAAAAGAGAAATACGACATTTAATCATCCAATTTAATTATTGTCTCTAGTGACAATATAGTTGTCCTCTAATGTATCCTCAGGTTAGTTGAATCCAATGAATTTTGTTATTCGTACTTAATAATTTTTTGGGATTAAATCAGATGGTATGTACATTTGTATGTCACCACCCATACACCGCATTCCTATCATTCTAAAATTAAATATGAAAAACCAGAGTGAAAAAATGTCAGCATTTGTCCTATGTGGAAGCTATTAAAACAAATAAATACTCTGACAATATTTTATCCCAAAATTTACGTGCACCTTTATTTTATTTCCCTTAAAATTACTCCCTTTCTCATAACTAATAACTTCCCTCAAATCTTCATAGATCTGAGGGAAGTAAATGAAACCGTCCAAATTCTCAAGTGATGCAAATCGACTGAATGGATTTTGAACCCATTCTTGATTTTCATCTCATGTCTACTGAAAATTTTGGAGAGGGCAATTCAACAATTTTATAATCGGATTTGTGATGTGTGGTGGAGGAGAAGACATGCAAATGTAACTTTGATTCTTTGCACATGTTTATCAATTGAAAGGGTTGATTCATATGAATGAAGATTGTGGTTGTGATTCTTTGCACCAAACGTCTTCATGTAATTTCCAAACAATTTTGTGTTTTATTGATCTGTTTCTCATCTAGAATTGCTACAAGATTTTGTTCTTTATGAATGATTCAGTATCTTTTTAATATTTATTTTTGATTTAGTTTAATTCTTGATGCATAATTTAAATAAAAAGGCTATTGGTTGATTTTCTCTATAATTAATGTTTTTATGTATATGTAGAGTATACATAAAAAAATTCTTTAGGGCCAGGATCGTGTGACAAACAAATTTGACAAATCTTTTTAACAAATCTGTTAGACTCTTGGATGACATATATCTAATGGTCCCTATTGATGCAGACGTGGCAAATAACTATTCTCTTTCTCTATTCGGCTCCAAAATTAGACGAGCCAAAAAAATATATTATAGGGAACAACTAAATCACAGTCTATATTTTCTGAAAATCCCTCTGCAAAATCTATTAAGGATCTTTTTTCTTTAGGTCATCCACATCTATACTTACTCCTCTTTTGAAATATCGGATAAATTCTTCATTTTTTCAGGCTTAATTTTCTTGTGTTGGTTTGAGAATTGTATGATTAATTAAACTAGCTAGCATAAGTACGTGGTTCCATAAGTGTTTTTTTTTCTTTCTTTCTGTTGCTTAATTAATGGTGACTTTTTCTTCACATGTTGATGTAATTTAGTTGTAGGTGCAAACTAACCTTTCCATGATCATCAATTTAAAACAATCGAGATAATGGCAGCACATACACATAATGAGCAAACATTTGTACACAAATATGGTAATTACATCTTAACCTTTCCAAAATCATCAATCTGATTATTGGAAATCAATGATGGAGTACAATTCAGTTTCCTTGCATATTTAAAATGTGGATGGTCACACAGGGGTGTTTTTTTTTCTACTCTAAACTCATGGATAATTCAACAACCAGAAGAAGAGTGGAATATTCTTCTAAAACTAAAAAGAAGTATGACATCCAAATGACACCTATGATTTTGTTTCTTGAATATTACTTTCATAGATGTATATATGCCCCACCACTGTCATATACGATCAAAACTGTATAAGAGAATTCTGGACATTAGCAAAGGATATGCATAGAACTTTCCATGGAAAAAAACAGATCTTGAATCCTGATAGATCGTGCTAAGGATCTAGAAAAAATACAGGCAGCAATTTAGTTTCCTTTTAATAAAAAAGTTTGGCTCAGCTAATTTGGAGCAAAATAGAAAAAAATAAAAAAAATAAAGGAGAGAATTATTTGTCACGTGAATATTATTAATAGGGAACATTAGATATATATCATCCAAGGGTCTAACAGATTTGTTAAAAGGATTTGTTAAATCTGTTTGTCACACGATCCCGATCCTTTTCTTTAATGGCTGGAGAATAACTTAGTTTTCATTGATTTTGTGGATTTAATTAAAATTTTATGATTCTTGATTTCGAAGATTTTTTAGTGTTTTATTTTATTTATTTACTCAAATATTTATTTATTTGTAGATGGAGAATATAATGTGAAAAAATAAAATAATGAAATAATTGATGTAAATGGTATTTTTTTTGCACATTTAACATAATTTTATTTATGATCCTAATTTAATTACGAGGGAACCAACTCAAAGTATATTCATGAAGAAAAGAAGTTACAACTTTTACATCCGCCGAATAGCTTTGGCTGAAATGAGACTAAGATTGCCGGATGTAACGTTTGTCTCTCAAAATGTTATCCATCCGTCCAAATCTCAAAACCCCATGCTGTTTTGTATTATAGATATACTGCACATTCACAAAACCAGTCTACAATGTGAATTATTTGATCTACATGAAACCTAATTACATGGAAGAGACTAATATGAATAGTGATATTTTGATTATCCTTCAATCATATAGAGACTTCTTATTTATTAAGATAAAATCATTCATAGGATGAGTAGTTTGCGCTAATCATCGTAAGCACGACACATTCCAATATCCATTGATCTTCTTTATATAAATCTTGATCATCATCACGCCGGAATTGATCATCTTCGAAGATATGCTTGAATCTCTCATCGGATTCTAGTATAAGAGCACAAAGGATGTGATAAAACGCATTAATGGCGATTAGAATTAGAACACTTACAAGGCATGAAATAGCCATTAGATACACAAGAACAGTAACATAAAAATAAATTCTAAAACCTAAAACAGAATGTGATTTTTATTCAAAGCAAAAAAATTTAACTATACAAACCCAAATTTGCTCGGGATATATCCGATTCAATCAGAGTAAATCTAAGTATTATGAAGAAAAAACGGTAATTTAGAGGATTTTGGAGAGACGCCACACCATTAGTGTATTGTTTTTCTTGGAACCAATTTCACAAATTTCAGTTACAGAATTTGTTTTTAACTCTGCATTACATGGAAATTGTTACGAGTGTTCGATACAGAAACGTTCTCGTGTATCCAATACGACAATTTTAAAAATCCATGATAAGAGGACACGACGATATACATCAAAATTATTATTCAAATTTTAAGATTTCCAGATATATAATCGATGTCACAATTCTAGTGTTAATAGAAAATCCATAGTTCATCATATATTAGAAGTGTTACTCTTATGGAAAGAAGGTTAGTATTGCAGAAAATACTCGTATGTTTAAATTTTTGATTATGTTGCTTACAAAATGTTGGTCATAATAAGGCACTTGGATCTTACTTCATTAGGAATACTAATGATGAGATTGCAACTAGTCTTAGACCTCAAGAGTTTTATTTTTTTCATCAAAAATAACGGCTCTAAATCAGGTTCATCCAGTGACAGTACAACACCCTCTAACGAAGAAGATCCTTCCAAGTTAAGGTTTTCGTCCAATGTATCGCAATGCCTAGACGGTCCAACCTTGTCGTCTTGTTCTTGTCTAGATACAAGTCTTAAGTTCACGTATGTTTAACTTAAAGCCTTACAAATTGTTTGTCTAAATTTCTTTTTCTCTGTTGATCGATCAAATTGAGGTGGAAGAGACACCGTTACCAATTTTACAGGTAAAATAATTTGTGTTTCTGATGATTACTGACCACGGTTTCACATTTGCATACATCAAATTTGCCTTTACATAGCTTGTAAACTACAAGGAAACAACTTAGCAGTTCATGTGTGGAGTGACGAATCTTGAACAAATGTTCAATGGGGGCATTGATCCAGAACTAGCCTTGAGAGTGGTTCGTATATAATTTCAAAGAATTAGTCCAAAGCCATCTATAAAGCTGTTTGAAATCTATGAGGAGCCTAATTGATTGTCAGACTAATATCAGAAGGATCTCTCCAAGTTTTATCAGTTAACAAATTAATTGGCGGTCCACCATTAACAATAAAACTAAAATAGTTCAAAGTTTATCAGTTAGATTACGAGTACTGGAATGAGGTAAACAAACTATATTTTCCACTAAACTTAGCAAATTAATCTAATACGTTTATGTCCGTAGGATTCTATAATTGATTTTTTCATAACACAATTTCCGCAAAACCCCAATAACATTTTATCACTTTGATTATGTTAGAGAAAATGATTTTTTAATACAGAGTTACTGGTCTTTGTGTGGTTTGATCTCATGATCTAACGGTCTCTACGGATAGTTGTTCCTTTTCATGAGTGAATAAAAGAGATAAAATTAGGTAAAATTAAAGATGGATACCACCATATATAATTATGAACCTTAGTTAGCTATATGTGTTTGTGGGTCACTTGCCATACATGTGTGAATCAACCAAGGTATATTCTTTTTTCAATATACTCTTTTCTCAATAACTTCTTTTAAAAAAATAAAACAAGAATTTAATTCCTTAAACGGTTTTGGCTTAATGGGGACGGCTGACCTTCTTGGAATTCCACAAACCAATGCCAACCTCAAACCAAAGCAACCGCAAAAAAACATGTTCACCAGATCCTACCAAGAAATTCCAGTACCAAACCATGGCAGAAACCCTAATGCTCAGTCAACAAACCAGTTGAGTCAAACCCTAAACATTAGCAATTCCAAAGTTTTTGTAACTAAGTCTCCTCCACAGCTGGAAGATTCCCATCTTGAACCAAACTTAGGAGTAGAATCCACTGTAAATATGGAAACTTTCTCTGGTAAAGAAGATCCTCATTCATTTAGAAAAATCCCTTCGAAGATGTCAACACCCATGCAAACTGTTATTTCTGGTAACAATGGAGCGAATATTCTCAAAATCTCAGCCAGCTCAGCTGTAACCGAACTGGATACAATCCGTATGTCCAACCCCAGCCCCCATCAAGCACCCATCATCTCCCATCCCATAGAAAACCCATTCCCAACTACAACATGTTCTGGCAAAACATTCGTTTCTTTCTCAAGCCCATCTGAACCAATCCACATCCAACATTCTACCATGGAAATTTCTAATACTACAACCCCTATACCACTCTGCAACACCGCCACTACTGCTCAGAATATGATACAGTTAACATCACAGCCAGCCACCACTAAATCTACGAAAGCTGAAAAGGAGAAGGAAACAAAGATGAAACACTGGAAGAGACAAGCTAGGACCCCTCAGAACCAAGATTCAAACATAAAACTCCCCCAAATAGGAAACAAAAGACAGTCTGAACCAATGGACTGCGATCCACCCCAAAAACAACACTGCAGCACCTCTGAAAAGGCCTTGGCGACTTGCCTACAAAAGTCGCAAGGACGATGTTAGTACAATCATGGAACTGTCGCGGTTTAGGGAATGAGGCGACAGTTATGACTTTGAACTCATTCCTTCGCAGCTGCAAACCCTCTATACTTTTCTTATCAGAGACCCGCTTAAATGAAAACAACAGTTGAAGAGTTTGCAGTTTGTTAAATTTTCGTCATTACGATTTTGTTGCAGCAGAAGGCAGAAGTGGGGGACTTGCCATCCTCTGGCAAGACAATATAGATCTGGTCATTGTTTCAAAAAATAAGAATCTCATCCACTGCAACATTGGAGCCAAACTGTCCACTCCTCAATGGACACTCATGTGTGTCTACGGACCAACTCACCCTCAAAAAGACACCTTCTGGAGAAGTTTGAGCAACACAATTGCAACTATTAATGACCCCTGGTGCATGATAGGGGACTTAAATGTTCTCATGCATTAACATGAAAAACACGGGGGCAGTCTAAACACGGACATAAGTTGCACAGAATTCAGAGGCATGATCAGGGACAGAGATGTGATGGATTTAGGTTATGCAGGCCCTGCATTCACTTGGTCGAACAATGCAACACAAAACCAACCTATTTTTGAAAGGTTAGACAGAGCTCTATGCAGTACCGATTGGAGACTTTTATTTACCGATGCAGCGGTTCTCCACCTACCTAGAATTGAGAGTGATCACTCCCCAATCATTCTTAATACCATGAGGAAACCACCAAAGAGAAAACCGAACTATAAGTTTGAGTATTACTAGACGGACCATCCACAATTCAGTGAGATCATTCAAAGTAAATGGGATAACACCTCAGGAGATACGGTGGATAGGCTACAAAATCTGGGCAAAGAACTTCAGAAATTGAGTCGAAATACATTTGGAGACACAAAAAGAGATATTGAGAATGAGAAGCAGAAACTGGTTGATTTGCAAGCCGCAGCGCACCTGAAAGACATTAGGGAGGAGGAAAAGGAAATCTGCCAAAACATTATCACTTTAGAGAAGAGGGACAAAATGTTTTGGCAGCAAAGAAACAAGTCTAAATGGATCCCATCCATAGACAAAAACACTCAGGTATTTCATATTTCTATTATTCATCGTAGAAGTAGGAACAAAATTATTGCTTTAAGACAAGGTAACGGTGAATGGATCTCTGATCATGATAAAATAAAATAAAATCTCATTTCTCACTTCCAAGACATGTTTTCTAAAGATCCTAATGTAAAGTCTAACTCTTTCACTATTAAAAATTCTAATATGATCAATCAAGAAGAGTGCGGGTCAATTAGTGCCATCCCAAGTGCTGAAGTAATCTTTAATGTAGTTAAGAAAATGGGATCTTTAAAATCTCCAGGTACGGACGGATACCCAGCTCTCTTTTACAAAAAGTGCTGGAATGTTGTTGGGCAAGAAGTTGTGAACCTAATCCAAGACTGCTTCAGATTTTCAGCTATTCCCCCAGGACTGAATCATACTTATTTGGCTTTAATCCCAAAAAATAAGAATGCAGAAACAGATGTGGACTACAGGCCCATAGCACTCTGTAATGTGCTTTACAAGATTGTCACAAAGCTCATCACCAACAGGCTCAGCCCTTTCCTTGATAGCCTTATTGAAGACAACCAATCAGCTTTCGTGCCAGGTAGGAAAATTATTGATAACATTGTAGTGGCTAAAGAGGTATTTCACTCCATGCATACTTCTTCTACATCCCGGGGATCTTTTGCTCTAAAGCTAGACATGAGCAAAGCTTATGACAGAGTAGACTGGAATTTCTTGAGAAATGCTTTATCAAGTGCAGGCATTATTGACAATGCCCAAAACTTAATTATGAGCTGTATTCAAACTGCATCCTACTCGATCCTACTCAACGGTCAACCGGGGGGATTCTTCACAGGAGAAAGGGGAATAAGACAGGGCTGCCCATTGTCCCCATACCTCTTCATAATCTGCTCTCGCTACTTATCGAGCATCATCATCAAACTGGAAGAAGAAGGGTTGTACAGTGGCTATAAAATAAACAGGTGGGCTCCTAGTGTGACACACATCATGTTTGCAGACGACATCATGATGTTTGGCAACACAAACACTAGCACTATCAATTCAATCTCAACAGTCCTACAACAATATTACAGTGCATCGGGGCAATTAGTTAATTACTCGAAGTCCTCCATACATTTCAGTAAAAGTGCGCCCGACTCTTACGCTGCGGAAATCATTCAAGGGCTAGGTGTTTCAAAAATGCAAAAAGATGAAAAGTACTTGGGCATTAAAATCCTACAGCAAGGCAACATGCATTCGTACTTCACCTATGTGATTGAAAAGTTTGAGGCGAAACTTTCTGGATGGAAACGAAACAACTTATCCCACGCAGGCAGAACAATCCTTATACAATCTATGCTCGCCCTCATCCCGGTGTACTGTTGGCTACTCAAAATATCCCAAAAAAAATTCTCAACAAGCTTTCTCAAATAATCAGAAATTTTTGGTGGGGGCACAATAAAGAAACGAAAAAGATGCACTTCCTTAAGTGGGATTGGTTCAATTTGCCAAAGGAAAAAGGCGGTATGGGCATCACATCTTTAACTGATCTAAACCAAGCCTTAGTGGCTAAACTGGCATGAAGATTTTTACAAGACTATGATTCTCTATGGGTTAGGATTTTAAGAGCTAAATACCTGAGGAATACGTCTTTCTGGGAAATTAAAAAACAAAGAAAATGCTCCACCACTTGGTCTGCCATGCTCGACAGTAGGGAGTTCTTAAGGAAAGGTTGTATTTGGCTAGTAGGTACTGGGCAAGACATCCAGATTTATGTTGATCCTTGGATTTATTCTTTTAATGGTGCAGCTCCAACGAGCACTGAAGAAGGAAATATGACAGTCACCAGAGTCAACCAACTCATCGATGAAGCATCAGCACAATGAAACATGACAGTTGTTCAACAAAATGTGGATGCTTTCACTGCTCTCCAGATAAGTCAAACTCCAATCAACACCGGAGCTGCTGACAAACTTATCTGGAAGTTGACGGATCATGGAGACTTCACTGCACAATCTTTCCAGAAAATGTTACAACAACATCAGGGAGAACCATCCAGTCATGGAGACAACAATTTCCCATGGAAAAAATTTTGGGCGATAAAAAAGGTGGCGCCAAGGATAAAAACTTTTACATGGAGAGTTATTCATAACGGACTGGGAGTAACTGAAAAGATTAGTAGACATGTGAATGGAATACCTACTGAGTGTGTGATATGCGAAAAAGAAGTGGAAAACGTTCACCATTTGCTGTTTACATCCCCTTTCGCACAAGCTGTTTGGTTCGCTTCTCCAATGGGCCTAAGAATACAAGATGACACTCAAGCAAATCTAATGCACTTGATGGAAAGTTGGATAAACAATGACGACAATGAATACTCAGTAGGTCTAGGTATGGCTATTTTTTGGGCTATCTGGAAAGTGAAAAACATCAAGGTCTTTGAAAAGAAATCAACCAATGTTCAAGGTACTCTCAAGATTGCATTCCACTGGTTCAATCTCTATTTTGATCCCAACTTGGACAACGTTAATGTTGATGTACATCACGCTACAGCCAACATAGAGTCACAGGCAGTTTGGTCTCCTCCTCAAGACCCTTACATAAAGGTAAATGTCGATGCGGCATGGAAGAATGGCTCTTATGCATGCGTTGCAGTGGCCAGAGATAAACAAGGATTGAATCTGGGCGTTAGTACTAGACTTGGCAGATCTGACAGTGTGTATTATGCGGAAGCTGATTGTTTTCTTCTTGCATCAGATTTAGCAGTAAAGTTGGGCCTTGACTCCATCATTATCAAATGAGATAGTCAGGTGGTCGTCTGCAGCCTGAACGGAATTTCAAGAACATCCCCTTGGAAACTCTGGAAAATCAGAGATGATATCAAAAGACATGCGGCTCTTTTTCATCATTGCAAGTTCAATTACATGCCAAAATCAGCCAACTCTGCAGCTCACGCTTTGGCAACGTATGCTTTAGCTCATAAAGTCCAAGATGAATGGATTAATCTTTCTGTTCCGGCTAACATAGCTGCCCTCTGGTGCGCAGCTAACAATTAGTTTTTTTTCCCTTTTGCTTACCAAAAAAAAAAAAAAAAAAACCCTGCTTGGAATTATTTTCTTACCAAAAATAACTTATGTCAACATAATCTGCAGTTTTAATGTCTTAGCCGTTTTTGCCTGTTTTGAAAACCTTGTGATCAGTTGTGCACCACCTGAGTGGGCGTGGGCGTGAAACACTTGCCATAGCTAGTGCTTATATTCACAAGTGTGAGTCAACAAAGATCTATCTTTTCTCAACAACTTCTTTCGAATTTTCTTTTGGAAAAATAAAATAAGATTATGATACCTTAAACAGTTTCTGCTTAATGATGGCGGATGACCTGCGCGAGATTATTTTCTTACCAAAAATAATTTATGTTTAATATAATGTGCAAGTATCTTAGCTATTTTTGAGTGTTTTGAAAATCTTTTGATCAATTGCGCACTGTAATTTTTCCTGGCTAATTTGAGGCCTAGTAGGATTATTTGGGGCCTGCTACTAAAGGACAAAAAAGATAATTAAATGATGAAATTTGCCCTCACTATCAAATTCAATCCCAAGCCTTATCCTTCATCAATACCTAAATCATTTCTATTAACAATCTTTCATCAAAACCTATTTTTTTTCAATTTTCATCATAATCAAAAACTAAAACCTAATCACAAACAGCAATTCAATTCTCCATTTCTTGGTTTTCGGACAATATTTTGGCTTCAAAAAACCAAGTGTATTGAGTTAAATCCTTCCAAGACAAACCTTTTAAGAGGGATCCATCAATGATTTAACTATGAATCTCTGAAATTTCTCATCAAATTTTTTCTGAAACCAAACCACAAACGGTTGATATAGGCATTAAAAAAACCCGACTGTTGTTGATGTTCCCCAGAATCGATTTTTATTATACACCTACATAAACCGATTCTGGGTTGATGTTCTTCGTGTTTAATGAACATCAACCACAATCGGTTTATGTTAATGTCTACATCAACCGATTCATTAACTATATTTGAATTTTTGCACAAAACCTGAAATTTTTATCTTTATATTATAGAGCACGAAAATACGAATTGAACACACACAAAAAATGAGATCATTCTGACATCGGACGAAGAAGTTATGAGCGAAACAGTTTCATGAAATGCACAGATTTACAATCGGTTTATGTATGCATTAACATAAATCGATTCTGGCGGGAAAAAATCACAGAAAAACTTTTAAATTTTACAATCGGTTTATGTTCTAAGCCTTATAAACCGATCCTTATAATCGGTCTAAGAGGGCATGAACATAACGGATTCTAGTTTGATTTTTTTCAAAAATTAAATAACCTTTTTTTTTTCATGTTTTGATGATGAATTAAGATTAGTTGATTTCTAATTTTGTTTGACTAAACATCAATTAATCACCCGATTAACGCTAATTAATCAATGGGTAAATTAGTCATTATGTAAAATAATTGGATAAGGGGTGTTCATTTTTACTTTTTAATGACCTTTATTGTCATTTAGTAACATGCCCCAAATAATTGGTCTAGGCCCCAAACTAGCCAGGTAATTTTTGTCATTAATCAAATTTATTCATCATTAATTGTCATGTCAAATCAAATTTCACTATTTATAAAAGCAAAAAGATTTGTTCATTCCAAAATGTACCGTACTACTGTCCCAATTCTTTTTAACTCTTCTTGCTTTGTTTTGCTCGTGCGAGCAAATATTGTAGTGCTATACAACATTTGTATCAGGCAGTTTTGTCACGGACGTAACTTCACTACGGGTGTTAAAATCGCTAATTATTGAGGTGTACCGGTGAATTGTGTTAAGGGGAACTTGATGATCAAGTAACTCTGTCCTACGTTGTTTGTCAATCACTGATCCAATTCAGTTTTCAGCGATTCTCTTTGACAATCTTTTTCTATCTCATTGTTGCAGATCCAACAGATTACACTCCATTTCTGTAACAAAAGTTGCACAAATAATCGTTCTCCTTGATTGCACGCCATTTTGATTTGTTTATTAATGAAAGATTACACACCATTTCAATACAGAAATCAAACACATAATTCAGACTTCAAACAAATGATTTAAAAAAAGCAACAAGATAAACAAAATAAACTCATGAGAAAACTCAGAAACTGGTGAATATTGAAGTACAAGAGACAACGAAGAGGAAAACAAGGAGATAACGGTGAAGGCTGCCCAAGTTAGTCATATTTCCATCAGAGGTATCTCCATCCTTCGTAGGTGTAGATTTAGATCCATTTCCTACACCAAATCAGTTATAAACAGTTAACATTGGTAAAGCCACGAGTGGCGATATTACAACTTTAATACATCAATAACTAGTGATTATCCCCCCAAAAGAAAAGCTCGCTAATTATACCTGCAGGAGAAATAGTCGAGGTTGGTGTTTCCGATTCTGAAGTATCTGTAGGTGAGTCTGCTGGTGAAAGAGAAGCAACCGGAGAATTTGTCGGAGGACTTGCAGGTCCGTTAGCAGCTGAAGCATAGAAGAAAGGTTATTTAAGGCAAATAATAGATGATCTCAATTTCAAGTCGAAATTTTAGCAATATATATGTACTTACCATTGCATCGATCAATAGATGGAGTTTGAACATTACAAGCACTAGGAAGAGCAAGAGCTAGTGTTCGATTAATTGCAAGACCTAATGCGGCACCAGCACCAGTATTAAGGATTGAGCAAAGGCACTCTGGTTGTGTTTGAACCGCATTAGTAAGTTGTGAACAACATGAAGATGATGGGGTTGAGGAATTTCCGGTTATGTACGTAAGACAAGGTGCCATGCCCATAATCACATTTGTACAACTAGATTGAGCTGTTACACGTGCCGCGAACGCAGTCACAAGGACTACTAAAAGAACCATTTCCATCATTCTCAACGGAGCAGCCATTTGAATGAATATGAAAAGAAAAGAAAGGAAATTTTGTGGAAAAATGTAAATGAAAAGGAAAGTGTTTAGAGATTAAATGTTAGACAAAATGTGGGTTTGACTTGGAGATAAATGTGAGAAACTGTGGTATTATTTATAAGAGAGATGGTCCTGTTCATGAAGCTGTATAGGCAACAGGGTCATCGTCAGTTAAAAGATTGGTGATTTTTGGTCACCAAACTTAGGATTTTAGTGATAAAATTAAACAGAGTTTACAAGATCACTAGGCTACTGCCTACTATGCTGTAGGATTTAACTATCTGTAGTCTGTACCACTGCCAACCCTACCTAATAATATCCTCTGATTAAAAAAATGAGATTAGTTAAACTGTTAGTTCAAGTTGTTCAACTTCAAGCCCAATTTCAAATCTAACTTTTTTCCCCTCCATGTATATATTTTGCAGTTAACCTTTTCATTTGCAATCATCTCTTTTATCTCTCAACTCCCACAAAAAGAAAAAGAAAGAAAGAAAGAAAAAGCACATCAATTTTTTCTTTTTTGTGATTGCATAAGAAACTGTCACCAGGAATACCTTAAAGATCTTGGAAGAAAATAATATTGAGATCAATATGGCAGACTCCAGCAGTCGTGTATTTGCGATTTCGCTTATAATACTACTAGCAGTTTGTGTGTTACCAGTTTATGGGCAAATAACTACAGCATGTTCAGCCCCCACGATTACTAGCTTCACACCTTGCTTGAATTTTATAACTGGTAGTAGTGGAAGTGGGACTTCACCAACATCTGATTGTTGTTCTACATTTAAGGAGATTATGGGCAGTAGTATGGATTGTGCCTGCCTTTTAATTACAGGAAATGTTCCGTTCCAGTTACCAATTAATCGAACACTAGCAATCTCACTCCCTCGTGCTTGCAAAATGTCCGGAGTCCCTGTTGAATGCAAAGGTAATTTGATTTGATTCTAGGAAATAATTTAATACTTCATCCTACAAATTTGGTGTAAAAACAAGTGTACTAATTGGCAATTCACCTTTTCCGTTTGCAGCTAATACTGGTAGTCCTCTGCCAGCTCCAAGTCCATTCTCATTTGGTTCTCCCTCGCCTAGTCCACTATCATCATCTAGTCTCACTCCTTCTGGTAATTACTTCTTTTCACCCTTAACATTTTATTCACTATTTTTTTCTCTTATTGGAAACAAATACATTCAACACAATTTATTTGTAAATCATTTTTCTTTTGGTGCAGCTTCATTTACTCCTGAATCGGAAGCACCTGAATCAGTTACACTGCCAGCATCTCCGCCACTGGACTCAACTACACCCACTCTCATCTCAGGACGTCGGCCAGTTTTGACACCTACTAATGCAGCATGTACCAAGCTCCCTCACCTTTCTACCACATCTCTCTTGTTTGCTTTTGGGGTCTTGCTTCTCAAGTATTAACACCCAATTTGAGATCTCGCCGATTATGTCTGTTTCAATTTCCTACTTCTCCATTTGTTGATTATTGATTGTTCTCTATTATATTTTTTTGGTGGGTTTTTGCTTTACTTATTCAGAGCGAGCAATAAACTGGATGTTGTATACTTGTGTGATATGGAATATATACAAATTTACGTATATTTATTGAGAAACCAACCAAGTCGCTTTGGCCGAGTGGTTAAGGCGTGTCCCTGCTAAGTACATGGGGTTTCCCCGCGAGAGTTCGATTCTCTCAGGCCACGAATAAAGTAACTTTTATTTGGACCTAAAATCAACTGTGACACGATTTATTATTTATTATTATTATTTTTTGACGTAAAATCTACCAACAAGTTGATGTAATTACAAAATTACCTATCAAAAGGGTCTATTTAAACAACAGTCTCATGGGCAAACCCCATTTACAATTACAATCAAATCTTTTCGAGAAATCAAACTCAAAATTTCTGGAAAGATGATGAAATTCTTCTCTTCTTCTTTGCTTCTGGTTCTGATTTTGATGTTAACTATAACCAGCCAAACCACCGTCACCATCAACAACACCTCCATTACCACCACCACTACCACCACCTTCTCTCCTATGTGTGCTGCTGCTGAATCTACCACAATAGTGAGTTCACAAGAAGGATGTAGTAATGAATTAACAGAACTGGCAGTATGCTTGCCTTATATTTCTTCACCACCGAATAATCTTACTGATGAAGTTCCAACTTCTTGCTGTGATCGCTATAAATCTGCTTATGGAACTGGTTACGTTACTTGTTTATGTCATCTTGTTAGAGAACCTTGTTTGCTTGGATTTCCTGTTGATATCACAAGGATGTTTGCACTCTCTACGGTTTGTCCTTCTGCTATTCCGGTGGATGGAATCTCTCTAGAAGTTCTATGTGAGGGTACGAATTTCTACTTTCTTTTGATTTCATATTCAAATTTTGCTTATCAAGAAGTAGTTTCCATTCTATCCAATTACGTGTTCTTAAACTAATACTCGTTTTATTTGAGCTTGATTAGTGTAGATTCATGAGATAAAATTAATAATCGAATTTTTTTTCATTCTGTTTGGTACTATAATTTCTTGATTTAGCTTAAATCTTGTTTCGGAATCATGTGTTGTGATTTAGGTTTTCTTTAATCTTGATTGGAACTTGTTGTCTCTACAATTCATGATAATCATTTCTGTTAATTTCTGTATGTTTCTTAGATTTGTGTATATAAGTGACAAATTCATCTGTATTTTATTTTCTTTCTTGATTCGATTTTATCTGTTATAAGTTTCTTGAATTCAATCATAAAAAAGAAATGATTCTTCAATCCGATGGATTTCTTCATAATTATGGAAGTTTGTTTTTTCGGATCTAATCGGAATATTACCTGAAATTTGATCATAGATTCTTAGCACCGACTAAATCTCAGGTATGAAATTGGCGCCAAAACTAAGAGAGAGAAAAATCTGTAACAGAAAAGCAATTGCGCAGCACACCACTTACTTTCTGATGCCACGTGTAATTCGTTGCTATTAGAATCTTTTGCACACCGATCGCATTTTTAGAATTACATTATTGTCCTTTACCTTCTGCTTAAAGCCACTGTTTGTAAAGGGTATTTTTGTCTTTATTGGAGTATGTACTATAGTTTAACTAACGTTTATGACAACTGTTACCATTTTCAGCTATTTTGCCGAACTTGCGCCCTCTTGGAAGCACACTCGGATCAGGTACATTCTCGTGAGTTGTTCTAATTTTCTCATGAAGAGTAACCATAGAATTGCTATTCACAAAAGTTGTCAGTGATTTCATTTTTACAGAGCCGTCAGCATCGCCATCAGAATCCAATGGGAGTCCAGCAGCAGCAACAACTATCTTGCCAGCAGCCGAAGCACAAACAAATTCATCCTTGCCAGCAGATGAAGCACACACAAATTCATCGACATCGTTTCCCACCCATACTGCCCACAGAAGCTTTGGAAGCAAGTTTTTACCTGAATTGAAGCCGAAGCACGTTGTTACTTACATCGGTGGTTACTCAATCTTTGTACTATGGCATTTGCTTAGCGATGGTGAGTATGTATTCTCATGGGTGAACCCATTGATGTTTTTGTTTAGCACTTGGGTTGTTTCCCAATTGTGATCTGTCGGTACACTTCTTAGGATCATGTGTTTTCACCTAGATTGATGATGTCTGGTTTGAGCTCTCATTGCTGCCTACCTGTTATGAGTCTTCTCTTCCACATTGTTGTCTACCACGGTACTGTTCTTTTATTTTTAGTATTGCTGAATCACCAACTGTAATAATCTGTTATTACGATTGTTGATTTCAAAACATGAAATAAAAACAACAAAACTGACAGTAAAAAAGCTCTAGCATTTAGCGCATCTAACAGATTCTCGAAATAATAATAATTTAGGTTTTTCTGTAGAAGAAAGTGATGCAAAGTTAAACTGTAATCACCAATTACTAGACCATCCCCAGGTTCTAGTCAAAATATATCTTCCTACTTAAGAACTATCCTAACTTTCTTCCCCTCAACATTTCATTTCTTAAACTATACAATCATTTAAGGAGCAATGTTTCATATGTGAATACTAATGATTGACAAAAGGCTTGCTTGTTCATGTGCAATTAGCAAAAACTTGAACACTAATCGTTCCATCCATCTGTCCAGTCAGCCTCATCAGTGACAGGCTTACCAGCATCTTCTGCTTGCAGGGGCTCAACATATGTGCCTACTTCATCCGAGAGTACAGGGTTTTCTTCGTTCCAGTTCCCTTCTGAACATTCTTCTCTCCAGTTCCCATCTGACCACTCAGATTCATTACTGACAGGCTTGCCACAATAGAAATCCTGCTGTCCTTCAGATGTACTGTTGACGTGGTTATCTACTTCAGGTGAAATATTGATGTCATAAGGCCCTTCAGAACCATTCTGATTTTCAGGAAGATCACAGCCCTGATATGAATCATTGTCAAAGCAATACCTTAGAAGCTTATCCCAGTATGGATCCTGCAAAACACAAGCCAGATCAGTAACAAAACTATGCAAGAGCTTTTAATGTAAACAATCAGATAGCATTAGCTTTTCATAAGTTATCAACAATTTTTAAATTCCAAAATAAGCAGCAAAATCCAGTAAATAACCTTGTTTTTTTATCATCCATTGTTTTTCAAAATAAGGGATACAAAATATCTAAAGAGTCCCTATTATTGACTTTTCTCTTACAGTAGTAGCCCCCCAGCAAAATGATGCACGCAGTAGGATAAAACGTGAGACAAAACCCAAGTTAACAAAAAGAAAAGGGAAAGGACGCAAATCACTGTCCCATGCGAAGGTGTCAGCAACACGAACAGTGTCTCAGAAACTAGATCGATAATCTAAAATAATTCGTACTTCTAAAGGGATGAGGAATACTACCTTACATATAATGTGTGGGTTTCCGACAATTATAAGCAAGGACTTAGCACGAGTCACGGCAACATTGAATCTCCTTGGGTTGCTAAGAAATCCCAGATAGTGGACCTTATCGAATTCATTATGTTTAACAGTCGATCTGACAGTGGATATTATTATGACTTCCTTCTCTTGTCCTTGAAATTGCTCAACACTTCCAACTTTTATGCCGGATATATCGAGTGCTTCAAGAGCTTTTTTTAACTTTGCTACTTGCTGGCGATAAGGAGTTATCACTCCAATATCTGTCTCCTTCAGATTAGAGCTTTCTGTCAGCTTCTTGATAATCTGAATTACTTTACTTGCTTCTATCCGATTAAACCAAGACGGGTTATTGCCCTCCCTCTCATTACATCCTTGAACACCGGCAAACAGAACAGGAAATTCTTTGTTTGGAAGGAGGCTTTCCCAAGCATCTGTGAAAGAACATTTTTCTTCTTTACAAGCTACCAATTCTCCCTTGTAGAAAAGGTTGGACGGCAGCTCTAGGATTGATGGGTGGCACCTATAGTTCCTTACCAACTTTGTCACGAAGTTTTCATCCTCATTGTTATAAGATTTACATTCAAATAGCCTTTCCAAGTATGACTTGCCTAATCCATGCATTTCTGCATTCTTGGAGTATATAACAGGACCCAGTTGCATCGGGTCCCCTGCCAAAACTACAACAGTTTCTTTTCTACAAAGGTTAGCTATTGGGATCATGGTCTCTGGCTCTGAAGCTTGACCTGCCTCATCCAAGAATATATGGGAGTAATTACCCTTTTTAACACCTTCAGCATAAAGCAGAGAAGCACTACTATACGTGGATATTACGATCCTAAAACGCTTCAAAGCCCCAAGTGGAGGACATTTGAAGGTGAGATCATCTTCGAAGTAGCAGAAACATAGATTATCAGGATGAACATCATCATAATTACGACTTGGTGCATTTAACCTGAATATCTCACTCTCTTTAACTTCGACAATCTCGTGGTCTATTATCCGATCTAATATATGATCTGCAGCACAGTTAGAAGATGCACAAACAAGAATCCTAGACTCTTTTCGCGTTGTGTACAGCTGCAAGATTGCTTCCACAACCGTCATTGTCTTACCAGTTCCAGGAGGCCCATGAATCACATAAGGTGGTGCCCCTTCACAACCTAGGATCATCTCAACAGCAGACATCTGCTCTTCATTGAGATTTCGAGACAAAGGAACCACCGGGGTTGCATTAATAGATCTTCCCAAGGACTGGGACGGAAAGAGAAGCTCAGATGGCAAACCTTCAGCTGCTTTAATAGCCTGATATAAGCGCCTCATACCCACCCTATTGTATGTGAATCTAACATTATATAAGTCCCCATCATTGTGACGGGCATGCATGTCGTCTGCAAACCTCAAGAACACTTCATCTGACTCGACCCGGTGAATGTACCCCTACAATAACACAAGTTGGACTTTCAAGTTTCGGAACTAAAGCTTGGTAATTGGATATTCTCCAAAATCATGATCATGAAAAGAATATCTACCCATGAGATAGTAACATGTTACATGCAGGTAGTACAACAAATCTTTATCGCTCAATAATTCACAATGCTTTCCAAAAGTGAGTTCAAACCTGATATGAACGAGAATCATCGTTAGCATCAGAAGAAAGCTTCCCAAAAACGTAATCACCATTGACAAGTGAGGGCCTTCTTTCAGCCAGCCCAGGGACTTCAAGGGCCAAAAACTGATATGCCTTTTTCCGCATAGTGACACACTCCATGTCGTAGCTTCTTATGTCTTCCTGGAATAAATGTAACAAATAGAATAATCAATACTCCACAATGTGACAGACTCCAATTTTTTTGTATATTAGCTTTTGCTGTTTAGCAGGATGCTTTCAAATTTCAAGTAACTAGTAACAAATTTGTTTAACATAAGATATAAATTATGTAACATTGAGGATATGCATGTAGACAGGAGAGGAAAGGTTACAACTATCATGACAACAACTTATTAATGTCGTAATTTTCATTGTTTTCTTACATCAAAAGACATTTAAAAAAAAGGCATCAAGAGTTACCTCCATGCGTAGTTCTTCCATGATCAGTAAAGTTTGAAAGTATGAGTAATAATTATCCTTTACAAGTCCTTTAAAGATAGCTTCAGGAACTTGCTTACTGTCCAAAATTTCTCTAATATCTTTTGGAATAGCAAATAGAGGAAGCTGATGTTTATAACCATTAGAAGTAGGTTTTGCAGGACGAGAGCCTTTCACAAATTCCTCCACAACAAAATGTTTCTTTTTATGGATTCTAGAATATGGGTTATTTGAAGCAAGGGATTGAGACACATTATCTTCAGCTACAAGAAAAACCACACGCTCAATCCTTTGATCCCCCACATCAAAATGTACCGCTGTCGTATGTATCCCTATCTCCTTTGGCTTACACGATAACCAAATTGTCAAAGTCCTTCCTGGTTGAAGCACCCTATCATCCATCGATGTCGTCTCCACGAACGCTCGAAGAGCTTCAACATCTGACTCATCTTTAGGCGGTTCCATCAGTGACAAAGTATACGAGTCTTTAGGATTCGAACTATAAATTTTAGCACCCCATAAATCAATAGGTTCTTCAGTAGTATTCTTAATCGTAATTGAATCCGCTATGGTCTCACCAACAAGGATGGACTTAGGTTTCCCATTAACAAAAGGAAATGGTACTGATACAATAACCGGACCTTCTTCCTCCGGATTGTAATTACATACTGACTTATCATCTTCAAAATCTAAAAACCCTATGTTCCCTTCATCTCCTATTACTGAACATTCTTCCCAGTCATCTTTCCACAGATTACTCATCGCAAAAAAATCTCAACCTAACAACTTAACACTACAAATCCTGCATCAAACAAGTACAAAAGTCACCACTATTGCCATAAATGAACCATTTTTATGCACTAATACCTAACATATAAGCAAAAAATCATACTTTTACCACACAAAAACCAACCAGATTAAACCCTATAACTAGGTCAAGATTGAAAAGAAAAATCCGGTAAAGATTAAGCACAAATGAGGATCAAAACGAAACAAATACACAAAAATAACTGTAAATAAAAAAGAATTTCAAAAACCCAAATGTAAAGAGATTGAGATAGACCCACTTACTGGTTTTTGTTCAGCAGATTCAAAGGAGAGAAACGAAGGAAACCCTAGACTGAGATGAGAACAACGATGAATGATTGAGAGAGAGAGAGAGAGAGAGAGAGAGGAAGAGGGAAAGGGAGAATCTTTTCTCTACTCTCTAGTTTTCTCCAAGTGACAGAGTTTGAAGCTTTTAGAAACTCCCCAAGGAATATGAAAGGGGTAAGTTTGATATCTTTTTGTAGCAGAAAAAATGATGCTATGACCATCGATGTTCAACCACGTATATCTTGTGTAAATATAATGCTCCATCTGGGTTGTTGGATTAGTTGATATTATATTCGGACTAGTTTTAGACGTTAGATGAACAGCTTGTTTCGTGTTCTGTATTTAATAATTGCTATTGCCTAGATGATCTGGAAAGAAAGGTAAGTGGTGTACTAGGAGGAACTGGAAAAGTAAATAAGGAACCGTAAGAAACCAGTCATGCCATTACTGTGTGCAGTCAACAGTAGTGAGGTATGAGCTATCCGAAGGTAATGCGACAACACGGGCATTTATAACCCAACAATATCATTAACTGTTAAAAATTCATAATTAACTGATAAAAATTCAATGCGAAGGTTTACTTATGCTAAAATTAGGTGTGCTATAAAAGATAAAATAGAATTATTTTGAAGTGATTCTGAAAATTCCTTATCCACAATATTTTTTTAGTTAATAGTGAATTTGTTTTTTACTAAGTAAGTGTTGGATCGTGTTAATTAATTATTACTCCCTCCGTCCCCTATATATAGGCGGAGAATTAGAATTCTATTAGAATAATAATTTTTTTGGTTTTATAAATTTCTCTAATGTTGACTTATTTACCCTCATCACTTCCGATACATTTATCTTGGGAACATGGAAAATATCAATAGAATAAGAGTTTATATCCCACTAAAGTTTTAGAAAGGTTTAATTATTCTTGGGAATTACTAAAAGGATTAACTAAACTTGTTAATGTCATACTCTTTAATAAGGGTAAATATGGAAGAAATCACATTGGAATTGGTTTTATGTCTATCTATTGGGACTAAAGAATTTTACTTCTCCGCCTTTATATTAGGGACGGAGGGAGTAAAACATAAAAAATCGAACTTTTATTAAGGACATCTAACTAGAATCGGCGGATACGATGACACGTATGCCAACCTAGTTTGATATTCTTCGTCCATTAAAAACACTAGAAATCGACAAATATTGGTAATATATAGGAGACTGTCACAATATAATCGGCGGATATGGGTGCTCATATAAACCGATTTATGTATACTTTCCTAAAGAAAATTTTCATTCACAATTTTAGGAAATTAGCGCGTATTTAGTATATATAGTCTATCATTTCGGTCATTAATACATCGTTAATGAATTTTAGAGCACGTTTCCTCAACATGGATATTCCTCCATGTGCATGAACTATCATTCACCATTCCGCATACGCAATGGACTAGCAAATCGATTAACCTCAAATTTCAATGAACTACAAGTTAGTATGCAAAAATAAAATGACGAGATAGGAATAAACATGTCGAATTACTCACTTTTTCACTACGAGGAGCTTGGGGATGATGTCATTAACCATATGTCGAATTTTATGTTATTTCTCATATCCATTTTGTTGTTGAATCTAAATACTAAGTCTCTCCATTCGCGGTGTTTAGGATTCCCAGTGCGCTCATTTAGCACCACGTCATCCGCAAGGAGCATGCACCAAGGGATCTCCTCTTTAATATCCCTTGTAACTTCATCCATCACCATGGTGAAAATGTAAGGGCTTAGCATTGACCCTTGATGTAATCTTATCTTAAGAGGGACGTCACTAGTTTCATCTTCGCAATCCCGAACACTGGTCACAACACCGTTGTACATATCTTTGGTGAGGGAAACGTACTTTGTAGGGACTTTCTTCTTTTTAAGAGCCCACCACATCACTTGTTTCAGGACCTTGCCATACGCTTTCTCCAAGTGGATAAATACCACGTGTGGATCCTTATTTTATTATCGATATATTTTCATGAAATGTCTTATTATAAAGATTTCCTTTGTAGTCGACCTCCCAGGCATAAAACCAAAGCGGTTATCTGAGACGCTTGTCTCCATTCTTAAGCGATGCTAAATTACTCTCTCTCAAAGATTCATAAGCTTGATTTCTATATAATCTGTGCAACTTTGAACATCTTTTTTGTTCTTGAATACTGGTACTAAAACGCTTCTCCTCCAATCGTTTGATATCTTGTTTGATTGGAAAGTATTGTTGAACAAATTGGTTACCCAAGTTATCCCTACACATCCAAGGCATTTTCACACCTCAATAGGGATGTTATCATGCCCCGAAGCCTTCCCTATTTCATCCTATTTAACGCCTCATTTACCTCCGACTTTTGGATTCTCCTAATAAATTTTTTGTTGGTGTCATCAAAAGATTCATCTAGTTCAATCACGGTGTTGTTCTCATCTCTATTGAAAAGCTTATTAAAGTATTCTTTCCATATGTTCTTTATCTCGGCATACTTTACGAAAAGTAGATTATTCTCATCTTTGATGCATTTAACTTGGTGGGAGTCTCTGGTCATCTTTTAAACGTTCTTTTCTCCCTCGTTGTATTTATCTTATGGTAGAAATCTTCATGTGCACGACCACTTGCTTCATTTACCGCTCGCTTGGCGTTCTTTTTTGTCGCTTTATACTTTCATATGTTCTCTTGTGATGATGCAATCCTTTGTAGCACTCGTTCTTCTCCTTGACCGCATTTTGTACCTCCTCGTTCCATCACCAATTCTCTTGGTTCACACCTATTTCCTCTTGTTACTCCAAACACGTCTGCAACCTCTTTTCGAATATGAGTTGTTATTTCTTCCCATATGCTATCCACTTATGCTCCATACTATTTCTGACAAAACTATATCTTTAAATACTCGAGAGGCGTTTTTTTTTAGATTTCACCACTTTGCTTGGCGCTTGTTCCATAGAACACAAGTCCTAAGACGAAAGACGGATACCAGTAGTTGATGCTATGAGACAACACACTCTTCAGATATAACCTTATAATTTATACCTTCATGTTTATCCTCTCTCTTAGTAACACAAAATTGATCTGGCTAGAGTGTTGACCACTACTTAAAGTCACTAAATGGGATTGTCTCTTTCTAAATAAGGTGTTAGCAATCCTGAGGTCGTTGTCTATAGCAAAATTCAAAATTTCTCATCTTTCTTGGTTTTTATCACCATACTCGAACCCTTTATGCACCCTCTCAAAAACCTCCCTACTTATGCCAACATGACCGTTAAAGTCTCCTCCAATGAAAAGTTTCTCGCTGCTAGGCACACCTCTAACTATGTCATCTAGATCTTCATAGAACTCTCGTTTGGCTTCCTCACTTAAACATACTTATAGAGCATACACACTAATGATGTTCAAAAGCATATCTCTAACTCTGAGTCTGACTAGGATGATCATATCACATTGTCTTCAGACATCGACCATTCCGTCCTTGAGGCTTTTACCGATTAAGATGCCTACCCTATTCTTGTTCCATTTTTCTCCTGCGTACCATAGCTTGAAACCTGTGTCCCCCACTTACATGTCTCTTAATCACAGTATCTACTATCTCTCTTAGCTTTTCTAGTAACCCTATGTTCTTACTTACCTCGGCTAACTTCCTTACCCCTCATACTCGTAGATTAAAATACGAAACTCTCGCTCATTTATCACTACATCCGGGTGACGATGAAGCGCCCCACTAACAGGGGGACCATCCGGCCCTTGCTCATTTAACACATACCCATGTCCCGATATGACGCGTCATATAAGAGGTTATGAACCGTCCTTTGCTCATTTAACACCACACCTGGGTACCGATATGGCAAATAGCTAAGAGGGTGACACCCCAATGATTTCTATCTATTTTTACGTTGATTTGCCACACCGATCACTACCTTCCTCCTTTATCCTGGCTTACGACAGGTTGTGCAGTAAGAAACTACAAAAGCGGAGTTACAAACTAATAAATATAATTCAAAAATAACAAAGTTAAATACATATATTGGAGTCTTAAAAGAGAATCGAAACATATATTTAGAAATCAACACCACGACCAACAAGACCTAGTTTAACACGTGAATTTGGAGCGTCATCATTACCACTACCATCATGTTTGTCATATTTTTCGTGGCCATTGCTTGATGCACCGTGAATACTTTTTCTCTCTCTAACTTTCTTGCTTGGCACCTTCTCTATTTCCCCATATATAGTACCAAATTTTTTATTTTCCAAATTGTTGTATATGTTAATATATTTTTCATTTACTAAATATTTTATCATTTTCCTACACATGCTTTTGCCATGTTGATCATAGACGTGATTCGACTTCTGTATTTTCATTTCAAATAACTAAATTTAAAAAATTAAGCTGAATCCTTAACACCATAAGAGACTAACAATATGAATCAGAATATCAAGAGCCATATTTGGGTCCTTGATTAAATCTCATGGCTATGTGAAACGTTTCGGTACCACGCCATGTAATTTGGGGATGCCTCATTATTTGAGCTCTTAGCAATACTCAAAATGATTGCGAAGAACCTCTTTTATTCCCAATCCTTAGATGATGGTAAAGGTTCGTGAACAAGCACAATTATGTCATTGTGTGACTGACATGCGTTCTTGTTCAAGGCACACTTGTGTTGAAAAGATTCTTAGGTGAACTTTCCTACATAACCACATTTTTGTGCCACTCTTGTCGGGGTGCATTATATATCCTTTGGGGTAAGAGAGAAGTCCAAAATAACGTTGTTCCTAGCACTGTAATATTTCCTTAAGTTATTGCTTGCTTGTAAAGGTTAAAAACAACATCTCACATCACCCCTGCATTGTGTTACTCATTTTTATCAATAATGTCAGCAAAAGTTTTCTCACTTACCCTTCTCCATTGTAAAGGAATACCTAAGTACTTACCAGGATTAGTGGAAACTTCAACCTGTAGGGAATTAGCCATGCCGCTGGTAAAGCTCTTACCCAAGTTGGCATAAGAAAGAAAGTAGACTTGTTAATTCTTTGACCAGTCCAAAAGAAGAACTTGTCCACCAAAGATTTAAGATTAAGGGTATTCTTGTAAATGACCTTCAATAAAATGATGTTGTCATCAGAAAACAAAGAGTGAGAAATCATTGGATCTCCTCAAGTAATAGTAAATCCATACAAAGATTTATTTTCAATACCAACATTGATAAGTCTAGTAAGGCTCTCCAAACAAAGGATAAAAAGAAAAGAGGATAAAGGATCCCCTTGTCTAAGACCATTAAAAGGTCTGAAACTAGAACTAGGAAACCCATTAATGAGAACTTGAAAAGATATGGAAGAGATAAACTTCATGATCCAGCCAACAAAGTTATGATCAAATCCATTACATATCAATTTTTTTTAATAAAGTCCAACATAATCCTATAATAAGCCTTATCATGATCCAATTTTGAGGCTATCCACCCTTTCTCGCCTTTCTTAGCTTTAAAAGACTGGATGATATCATTGCAAATGTGTGCTGCATCAAAGAGAGCCCTACCAGGAATAAAGGCATGATGATTATGAGACACAATCTTACTAATCAGCGGTCTAACTCTATTAGTTTTAATCTTAGTGATAATCTTCATACTAAAATTACATAAAATAATAGGTCTGTACACTTTTATATACAATTAGGATTATTCACCTTATGTATCAGAGCAATGTAGGTTCTATTGAGTATGGGATCAAGATTTCAATTGGCAAAGAAATTCTTGACCATAGCAGTGACACTATTTCCTACATACTTCCAATACTTGGTATAAAATATACCTTGAAGTTCATCTGGTCCCAGGGCTTTAAGAGAATCCATTTGGTGAATAGTTATCTAGATCTCATCAATACCAACCTCTCTAATAAGCTGAACATTATGGTCAGCAATGATAGAAGGAGGAAACAGAGAACTAATTTCATTATCAAGAACATCGGAGTTAGAGGAACTAAAGAGGTCACAAAAATGATTAACAATATGAGACGCAATGTCCTTAGTAGAATTAATCCATTCACCTATTTCATTCTTTAACATAACAATTGAATTTCGTTTTCTTGACCATAGTTTAAATATGGAAAAACTTAGTATTAAGGTCACTTTCTTTAAGCCACAAGAATTTGGATTTCTGTTTCGAAAAAGTCTCTTCAAGTCTAAGATACTCGATTAAACAATTGGTCATATTATTTCTAGCATCATTTGAAGGCCAATTATCAAACTCATTTTGAGTAATCCTAAGATTCTTATGAGCATCATCAATCTGCCTAAAAAGGTTCCCAAAAACATTTTTATTCCAATTCTTAGATTCAACCTGAATCCTAGCCACATTATCTAGAAAATTATTGCCAACAGAGCTAGTAATATTTTGGGACCAACACTTTTCTATAAGAGACTCATATCTAGGATCTTACGTCCAAATGGCCTCAAATCTAAAAGGTATGGATTTAAATTTACACTTAGGCTCAAGGTCAACAAAAAGAACACGGTGATCAGAATTATAGTAGGGGGTGACATACCTGAGCTTTAAGAAATCTATTCTGCCAGCTAGAGTTTTCCACAGTTCTATCAATCTTCTCCTTAATATTGGTAGAACCAACTCTCTTGTTGTTCCACATGATGTTGGACCATTGGCACCAAGATAAATCAGACCACATTATCAAGAATTTTCTTGAGACCATTGGACCATTGGCCACTGCTTGATGCACCGTGAATACTTTTTCTCTCTCTAACTTTCTTGCTTTGCACCTTCTTTATTTCCCCATATATAGTACCAACTTTTTTATTTTCCAAATTGTTGTATATGTTAATATATTTTTCATTTACTAAATATTTTCTCATTTTCCTACACATGCTTTTGCCATGTTGATCATAGACGTGATTCGACTTATGTATTTTCATTTCCAATAACTAAATTTAAAAAATTAAGTTGAATCCTTAACACCATAAGAGACTAACAATATGAATCAGAATATCAAGATCCCTATTTTGGTCCTTGATTAAATCTCATGGCTATGTTAAACATTTCGGTACCACGCCATGTAATTTGGGGATGCCTCATTATTTGAGCTCTTAGCAATACTCAAAATGATTGCGAAGAACCTCTTTTATTCCCAATCCTTAGATGATGGTAAAGGTTCGTGAACAAGCACAATTATGTCATTGTGTGACTGACATGCGTTCTTGTTCAAGGCACACTTGTGTTGAAAAGATTCTTAGGGGAACTTTTCTACATAACCACAATTTTGTACCACTCTTGTCGGGGTTCATTATATATCCTTTGGGGTAAGAGAGAAGTCCAAAATAACATTGTTCCTAGCACAGTAATATTTCCTTAAGTTATTGCTTGCTTGTAAGGGTTAAAAATAACATCTCACATCACCCCCTCATTGTGTTACTCATTTTATCAATAATGTCAGCAAAAGTTTTCTCACTTACCCTTCTCCATTGTAAAGGAATACCTAAGTACTTACCAGGATTAGTGGCAACTTGAACCTGTAGGGCATTAGCCATACCGTTGGTAAAGCTCTTACCCAAGTTGGCAGAAGCAAGAAAGTATACTTGTTAATTCTTTGACCAGTCCAAGAGAAGAACTTGTCCACCAAAGATCTAAGATTAAGGGTATTCTTGTAAATGACCTTAAATAAAATGATGTTGTCATCAGAAAACAAAGAGTGAGCAATCATTGGATCTCCTCAAGTAATAGTAAATCCAGACAAAGATTTATTTTCAATACCAACATTGATAAGTCTAGTAAGGCTCTCCAAATAAAGGATAAAAAGAAAAGAGGATAAAGGATCCCCTTGTCTAAGACCATTAGAAGGTCTGAAACTAGAACTAGGAAACCCATTAATGGGAACTTGAAAAGATATGGAAGAGATAAACTTTATGATCCAACCAACAAAGTTATGATCAATTCCATTACATATCATTTTTTTTTAATAAAGTCCAACATAATCCTATCATAAGCCTTATCATGATCTAATTTTGAGGCTATCCACCCTTTCTCGCCTTTCTTAGCTTTAAAAGACTGGATGATATCATTGCAAATGTGTGCTGGAACAAAGAGAGCCCTACCAGGAATAAAGGCATGATGATTATGATACAAAATCTTACTAATTAGCGGTCTAACTCTATTAGTTTTAATCTTAGTGATAATCTTCATACTAAAATTACATAAAATAATAGGTCTGTACACTTTTATAGTCAATTAGGATTATTCACCTTATGTATTAGAGCAATGTAGGTTCTATTGAGTATGGGATCAAGATTTCCATTGGCAAAGAAATTCTTGACCATAGCAGTGACACTCTTTCCTACATACTTCCAATACTTGGTATAAAATATACCTTGAAGTTCATATGGTCCCAGGGCTTTAAGAGAATCCATTTGGTGAATAGTTATCTTGATCTCATCAATACCAACCTCTCTAATAAGCTGTACATTATGGTCAGCAATGATAAAAGGAGGAAACGGAGAATTAATTTCATTATCAAGAAAATCGGAGTTAGAGGAACTAAAGAGGTCACAAAAATGATTAACAATATGAGACGCAATGTCCTTAGCAGAATTAATCCATTCACCTATTTCATTCTTTAACATAACAATTGAGTTTCGTTTCCTTCTAACCATAGTTTAAATATGGAAAAACTTAGTATTAAGGTCATTTTCTTTAAGCCACCAGACTTTGGATTCTTTTTCTAAAAAGTCTCTTCAAGTCTAAGATACTCGATTAAACAATTGGTCATATTATTTCTAGCATCATTTGAAGGCCAATTATCAAATTCATTTTGAGCAATCCTAAGATTCTTATGAGCATCATCAATCTGCCTAAAAAGGTTCCCAAAAACATTCTTATTCCACTTCTTAGATTCAACCTGAATCCTAGCCACATTATCTAGAAAATTATTGCCAACAGAGCTAGTAATATTTTGGGACCAACACTTTTCTATAAGAGACTTATATCTAGGATCTTCAGTCCAAATTGCCTCAAATCTAAAAGGTATAGATTTAAATTTACACTTAGGCTCAAGGTCAACAAAAAGAACACGATAATCAGAATTATAGTAGTGGATGATATACCTGAGCTTTAAGAAATCTATTCTTCCAGCTAGAGTTTTCCACAGTTCTATCAATCCTCTCCTTAATATTGGCAGCACCAACTCTCTTGTTGTTCCACATGATGTTGGACCATTGGCACCAAGATAAATCAGACCACATTTATCCAGAATTTTCTTGAGACCATTGGACCATTGGCCACTGCTTGATGCACCGTGAATACTTTTTCTCTCTCTAACTTTCTTGCTTTGCACCTTCTCTATTTCCCCATATATAGTACCAACTTTTTTATTTTCCAAATTGTTGTATATGTTAATATATTTTTCATTTACTAAATATTTTCTCATTTTCCTACACATGCTTTTGCCATGTTGATCATAGACGTGATTCGACTTATGTATTTTCATTTCAAATAACTAAATTTAAAAAATTAAGTTGAATCCTTAACACCATAAGAGACTAACAATATGAATCAGAATATCAAGAGCCATATTTGGGTCCTTGATTAAATCTCATGGCTATGTTAAACGTTTCGGTACCACGCCATGTAATTTTGGGATGCCTCATTATTTGAGCACTTAGCAATACTCAAAATGATTGCGAAGAACCTCTTTTATTCCCAATCCTTAGATGATGGTAAAGGTTCGTGAACAAGCACAATTATGTCATTGTGTGACTGACATGCGTTCTTGTTCAAGGCACACTTGTGTTGAAAAGATTCTTAGAGGAACTTTCCTACATAACCACATTTTTGTGCCACTCTTGTCGGGGTGCATAATATATCCTTTGGGGTAAGAGAGAAGTCCAAAATAACGTTGTTCCTAGCACTGTAATATTTCCTTAAGTTATTGCTTGCTTGTAAGGGTTAAAAACAACATCTCACATCACCCCTGCATTGTGTTACTCATTTTATCAATAATGTCAGCAAAAGTTTTCTCACTTACCCTTCTCCATTGTAAAGGAATACCTAAGTACTTACCAGGATTAGTGGCAACTTGAACCTGTAGGGCATTAGCCATACCGTTGGTAAATCTCTTACCCAAGTTGGCAGAAGCAAGAAAGTATACTTGTTAATTCTTTGACCAGTCCAAGAGAAGAACTTGTCCACCAAAGATCTAAGAGTAAGGGTATTCTTGTAAATGACCTTCAATAAAATGATGTTGTCATCAGAAAATAAAGAGCGAGCAATCATTGGATCTCCTCAAGTAATAGTAAATCCAGACAAAGATTTATTTTTTCAATACCAACATTGATAAGTCTAGTAAGGCTCTCAAAACAAAGGATAAAAAGAAAAGAGGATAAAGGATCCCCTTGTCTAAGACCATTAGAAGGTCTGAATCTAGAACTAGGAAACCCATTAATGAGAACTTGAAAAGATATAGAAGAGATAAACTTCATGATCCATCCAACAAAGTTATGATCAAATCCATTACATATCAATTTTTTTTTTAATAAATTCCAACATAATCCTATCATATACCTTATCATGATCCAATTTTGAGGCTATCCACCCTTTCTCGCCTTTCTTAGCTTTAAAAGACTGGATGATATCATTGCAAATGTTTGCTGGATCAAAGAGAGCCCTACCAGGAATAAAGGCATGATGATTATGAGATATAATCTTACTAATTAGCGGTCTAACTCTATTAGTTTTAATCTTAGTGAATATCTTCATACTAAAATTACATAAAATAATAGGTCTGTACACTTTTACATACAATTAGGATTATTCACCTTATGCATCAGAGCAATGTAGGTTCTATTGAGTATGGGATCAAGATTTCCATTGGCAAAGAAATTCTTGACCATAGCAGTGACACTCTTTCCTACATACTTCCAATACTTGGTATAAAATATACCTTGAAGTTCATCTGGTCCCAGGGCTTTAAGAGAATCCATTTGGTAAATAGTTATCTTGATCTCATCAATACCAACCTCTCTAGTAAGCTGAACATTATGGTCAACAATGATAGAAGGAGGAAACAGAGAACTGATTTCATTATCAAGAACATCGGAGTTAGAGGAACTACAGAGGTCACAAAAATAATTAACAATATGAGACGCAATGTCCTTAGCAGAATTAATCCATTCACCTATTTCATTCTTTAACATAACAATTGAGTTTCGTTTCCTTCTAACCATAGTTTAAATATGGAAAAACTTAGTATTAAGGTCACTTTCTTTAAGCCACCAGACTTTGGATTTCTGTTTCTAAAAAGTCTCTTCAAGTTTAAGATACTCGATTAAACAATTGGTCATATTATTTCTAGCATCATTTGAAGGCCAATTATCAAACTCATTTTGAGCAATCCTAAGATTCTTATGAGCATCATCAATCTGCCTAAAAAGGTTCCCAAAAACATTCTTATTCCACTTCTTAGATTCAACCTGAATCCTAGCCACATTATCTAGAAAATTATTGCTAACAGAGCTAGTAATATTTTGGGACCAACATTTTTCTATAAGAGACTCATATCTAGGATCTTCAGTCCAAACGGCCTCAAATCTAAAAGGTATAGATTTAAATTTACACTTAGGCTCAAGGTCAACAAAAAGAACACGAGGATCAGAATTATAGTAGGGGGTGATATACCTGAGCTTTAAGAAATCTATTCTGCCAGCTAGAGTTTTCCACAGTTTTATCAATCCTCTCCTTAATATTGGCAGCACCAACTTTCTTGTTATTCCACATGAATCTTGGACCATTGGCACCAAGATAAATCAGACCACATTTATCCAGAATTTCCTTGAGCTCAGAAACTTGATTAGTAGTCGGATTTTTCGCAGGCCCGCTCCCCCCCCCCTTTTCTTATGGCCACCATAGATGGTGTTCAAGTCACCAATGACCATCCAGTCAGCATTAGGGATGTTAAAAATATCACTCAGCTCATCCCATAACCTTTTTCTACCGACCTTATTAGTACTACCATAAACATAGGACAAAATCCAAGGCTGTTGGAATTTTGTGGTAACAACAACATGGATTGCCCACCTAGACTTCCTAGTAGCCTGAATATCAACTTCACCGTTATTCCAAAGGAGACAGAGGCCATCAGAGAACCCCTGAGGATCCACTATGATGGAATGAGAAAATCAGAGTACTAACAATCTCAGAAACACTGTCTTCTAACACTCTTTTTTCATGTAAGGTCACAATAGAAGGATTGCCTCTTAATCAGCTTCTTCATAACTCTCACTAAGGAAGGTCTGGCAAGACCTCTATAGTTCCACGACATAATCTCCTTTGATTGTTCACATCCAAATCCAACCGGGTAGCGATCAACATCTCGAACTGCCACATACCTTTTGGGATTTTTATTAGGGCCGACGTCTCCACTAGTGGTGCCGTGATCACTTCAGAATTATTGCATCGGACCGACTCCTTGAATCGTGTTCTGCTTCTTCCCTCCCTTGTCTTAGGAATGTTGATGGATCTTGATGCTCACAATTGGACCTTGAAAGGCTTCTTCTACTTACGTGCAAAACGTTTAAATACAAAATAAAATCCCATGTCTTTTATTCAAAATGGCTTGGACCGCATGCCTACCAATACTCTGATCCATCGCCGACTACTATGTCTAAATCCCATTTCTATTTCAGTATTCAAAGTAGTCATTTGTTTGAGTTAATGACGAGAAATATTTTCAGCCATATATTTCAGGTTTTGACGCGTGGTGTTTTTGCATCCAGTGCACCAATGTACTCAGAGCAAAATACTACCAAGAAGGTAAATTTGAGAGACGATTCTGGACCATTTTTTATTTGCCCAAAATGTAGATCTCTGTCCAATTAACTAAACACCGTTTGCTCATAGATCATAATTGAACTTGTCAAATAAGAAAAAACAACTACCACCTAATTTTTGATTTAGTTAAAGAAGATTTTGCTTAAACTTTGGATCTCATCTTAAAAAAAATATATAATGACCAAATATAGAAGAACCCGATTTCAGGCTTGTAAAATTGAAATCAAGCAGGTTTTGTTAATTTCTTTCTCTTCGGAAGAATATTTTTACACTTTTGAGAACACAAAAAGCGAGATTCGAATCAAGAGAAAGAGAGGGAGGGAGAGAGAGAGGATAGTTAAATCATCTCTCTCGTACAATTAAGGCAGATGAAAATGGCAACTAAAAGCTTATTAATGTGCATTTTGGTCCTTAGCATAGCTGTTCAGTTTTGCAGAGCGGACGATGATGACCTTGACAAAGGTGAAGTATATCAAAAATGTTTCAAAGATTGATAAATGCAAGGGAGAAGGATATGGGGAAGTTTTCTGTCATATGAGGTGTAATAAACCTTGTGAAGCACAACTAAAAATGCGTAAGTAAATTTCTTTCAAATCCTATATTGTTATTTTTAATAGTCCAATTTGAATGCATCTCGTATATTCATATAAAGAATCAAAAGATTAACCATGATTTTTTCCTTTTTTTTCCTTTTTTTTTTTTTTTTTTTTGGGTTGGTTTGTTTGTGTACGCAGATAACGTAAACGAGGTACAATTTATACCCTGTTCGAGGTGAAATAAGTAGTTTTTAGTTATCATTTTAACCAACTACAGTAAAAACTCCATTACTTAATACTCGATTGTTTAATAAACTCTCTTAACTAATATTTTTAACAGGTTTCGAGTCGGGGACAACGTGCCAAATTAATAATTCGCTAAAATTATAAAATAATACATCTTTGATTATCTATGTAGATTCCATGTGAAATATAAATTATTAATTCGTTATACATATATCCAACACATTAATGGTTTATGAAGATTTTTTGAAAAATAATTCAATTATCTTCTGTTTTTTTGTTAAAATCAATATCACATTGAATTTCATTTCTAATTTTTCTTATCATCGTAAGAAAATCTTGTGTTGTTTTTTACAACTAAGCAAGAAATTATTTAATGTGATAATAAAGTGAGATATTGAAGGGTTTTATAAATTGGATACTTAATTGATATACATTAAACAATGAAGCAAAGTGGGAGATTGAAGGGTGCTTCGAAATTTTTGATATTATATAGTATTTTAAAAATAATTATTTGATAATAAAAGTATTTATAAGTTGATTAGATATTTATTAATATATAAATTAATAATTATTAGCTTATTGCTTAATTAATATCTCGTTTAAATAATAAATTTTGGTGGTTCTAACCGCATTAATTTAGAGTTTTTAGTGTAGTCAAGATGCAAACCATATTTCAGTAACGTAATATCAAAGATTATTTTTACTATTTTCTCTGATATGGTTTCCTGTAATTTTAAATCAGACTTTCAGGGCAGTTGACGATACAAAAAAATTCATTAAGAAAAGTATCGGTGGTGCAACAACTGACCCAATACTAAGAAGTGATTCCCTTATCTCCATGTTTGGTATCTTCATGCTAGCTTTCTTATGTTACTAAGGTAAATACGAATATTTTTTGTGACGGAATATTTTTAGAAATGCCAGAATTATACCGTAAACTTACATATTCTACTCATTAATTAATTAGAAAATCATGTTTACTATGCCACAGTTGAATAATACGGTAGTGATGAGAGTTGATCGTCTAACCGATCTATCGTCTAACATTTATTTATTTTTACCATCTTATGTATTCGGGGTTGTAATTAATTATTAATGTGAGGTTGTTAAAAAATATATTTGAATGCTTATTTTCTTTATTATCTCTCCTCTTTTATGCTAATTTTTTTTATTCCCGTATGTATTTTTCGGCGGTATTATTTGGCAGCATACGTAATTTTGAAATGATAACTCCCATAAACGTTCTCGAAACTATGGCAAAATACAATCTTTTGACATTGTCATCTGGCCATGAAATTAGTGACACCTATAGCCGCTACGAGATTGGTGATGCATATGACTTTGCTAATAATTTAGAAAGGCAAATGTTTATTTGAAAATCATGCGCCTACAATTCCTCATGTGCGTAAACCGCCGTGCAATGCACATACTCTCCATTTGTGTAGTGTAAAGGGAAAATGCTATAATTGTGTAAATTCTTTAGTTTTGATCATTTCTTTTCCATGTCTCATGCAAGTTTGCGTAAGAAATTGTGTACTTTCTTTTAACCAACAATGGATTCTCTGTATTAGTATAGTTTAAAGGATATGAGAATTAGATTGACAAAGTATGCGAGTTAGAAAGTGTTCTGCACGTAAGCTTATAAGGCTATATTTGTTATACTTCTAAGTAGAAAGAGCAAATTTATTTATGGCCTTACAATATTACTAATTTTTTTTGGAGTTAGTTACGTATATTAAATACATGAACACATTGTTATCTTTGCTAAATACTTGTATTTTAGGTTTCTTTATTCTTTGGAACCCATTTTATCTTCTGTAATTTATCTCACATAGTTTGCACTAAAGAGAATATAATATTATTCTTAAATCAATTTTAGAACCAGTTATCAACACCAAATTTGTCGAAAGATAACATTTATTTATTTATTTTGTTTCCGGTCTTTGAGTTTCTTTAGTCTCCTAGCGCTCTAATTGTATAAAAAGGTAGAAAAATAGTAACTTAGAGGAAATTTAAAAGTTTTATACGCACCCATTAGTCCACTCCCATCATTTCACATGAATCCTATTATTGGGGATTGATTCTTTTGGGATTTGGGGGATTTATAGGATATCTAACATCCTTAGGGTGGAGAAGGGGACCTAATTGAAATGAAAAGTCAAATATACCCTTTGATTAAAAGTAAATCAAATTTCAAAACCAAAATTAATTTACCAAACCCATTTTCTTCTTCTTCTCAAAATCAAACAACAAAACCTATGACAAAAAAAAATGATTATTTTTTTTTTTTACCAAATCTTCATCGATTTTCAAAATGTTGATTAACGCCCCGGCTATGATGTTGTCGGGCCACATCCATTTTGTATGTGGCCCCTCTTCATTTTCTGACACCCATTTAACTAAAATACCTGCCCCCTTCAAATCCCCTTAACTGTTTCACTTTTTGAGAAAAAGTAGGAAGTTATAGAAAGAAAAAAGAAAAACAGTTAGGTAGTAAAACTGTTTTCCAAAAAAATTCTTACTTTATGCGACGTGTCATCGTTTAAATAGGGGCCACACACTTGAAGTATGTGGCCCTACCACATCGTAGATTTGTTATGATTCTAATGTTTATGAAGGTGTTGAACCACAAATTGAAGATTGAAGAATCGGTGAATGAATCAGTCCGAACACTATTAAATCCTCCAAAATGCTAAGAATTCAAAAACACACCATTATTTTGCCTTTAAATTGGTTTAATAGGTAGGATTGAAGAATTTAGGGCTTAGGAAAACTAGTTCTGGGAGGATTACGACTAGTAGTTCTTTTCGACTTAGCCGAATGTGTAGCAACGGTTGTGTTAGAGCACTGCTCGGCCGAACTCGCAAGCGTTGCTATCTCAAGCTTGTTTGTCAAGTTTAGTTATTCAAAACTATATACTTGATTTCTAGTCTACTTATAGCTATGTCTCGGATTAGGATAGAAGTGTGTAGTTGAGTTTTAGACTTCACGACGTTCACCAATTGAAGAAGAAGATCTACTGAAGAGCTTGGAGGAACTTCAAAAGGTATGTGGAGACTAAAATTATCTATCACTCAGAAGTCTATTCTATTCTATCTTCTAATGAGACTAAGTCGTATATAGCTATATATACGTTTACATCATACACATTTGATATTTCGAGCCGAGTTTATCTCGTTTATCTATTTCTCAAAATACGTGTTAGAAGCTTTTAGCTTTAGCTAAGTTCATCGTATACTTGATAAGTTTAGTTGGAGAAAATTTATTTGTTGGAAACTAAATATTAAGTCAAATATGATCATGTGAAAATTACCTTGAACATCTTATATGATTTGTGTGAGACAATCATTTGATGTCAACTTGGAAAGTTTCTGTTGATGGTGGTTTTTAGTTCAGGGCTAAAATTGTAAAACCATGTATTTAATGAGCCGCCATTCTGCAAAAAAACTGAGCCATTTAAAAGTGATGAGTGCCCAGGCCTCTTTACTTACATGTGTATTGAGCAATTCAGTATATTTATATGAAATTTATCCAGAATGGTGCGTGTAGCAATAATCCCAAATATTCTGTAAATTTCTGAGTATTTATTCTATGCCATGTTCCCCAGTTGAACTCTTAATACTGACATGACATAACGACTAATGCTCGCTCCCAGCCGAGTAGCATGAATCTCCCGAAGTGTCAGGCTTAAGATGCGTGTGGAAGTACTCAATCAGAGGCGCACAAAGTTATGTTACCCTTTGATATTAAATTAGTGATTTTTTGTATCAGTATGCAAAATTCACCAAAAATCGATTGATTTTGCAGCAGCCCGCAAAATTTAGTTCTTTAACCTAATTTTATCAATTTGCAAAAATTAGGTTTTTTGCGCCATAGTTCGAACCTTATTGGTCGAAACTAAACCTAAGCAAACTAGGAAATTGATCCATCAGGTAGGAGCAAGATCCTACCAATCAGAAAACAAGAAATAAAGAGAAACTGCGGCAAGTAAGAGCAGCGGCAAAAGGAGGCGTGGCTGCGCCACTTGGCCAACCGATTGGCTTCAACAGGCGCCACCTGTGATCGATTGACCACGCTCCGTGTTGCTGCTTGCCGGCCCCTTTCCCATCGACCAATCAGATTGCTTTAAAAGCGCCACATGCACTTTCAATTAAAAGTGGAAGTTGGTTGGTCGACACACTTAATTCCTGAAGGAATTGGACATATGCTGACCATGTCAGTCTCAAAACGATCACAGCCACACGTTTTGGCCGGCTGGTTTATCAAGCTTAGCCGCTCCCTGACGCGACCAGACGAACATCATTGGGCACATCGGTGGGCCCACTAATACTTCGCCCAATCGGAGCCCTTCCAACTCGCCAACAGAGCCACTAATCGATTGCCCAAAGTTAGTTGGACGCGCGACTTAGAAAACCCTAATTTATGCTAGCAGCATTATATTGCTGCCGCAAAACGATCTCGACCGTCCAGCTTCGTCGGCCGAATTGACCGGCCTAGATTCAATTCCGACTGACGGACAAGGCGCAGATACGCTCATTAGCAGCCCGACTATAGCGCTGGCTGGTCGAATGGTCCACAGCATGCCGCCAACACCAAAAACCGTTGGCCACACGGCTTTTAAAACCTAAATTGGATTAACGACAGCCATTAACTGCCGCAAATCATCTCGATCGCTCAACTTCGCCATTCGAATCGGCCGTCCTACCTCCTATTTTAGGCGGCCAACAAGATGTGGCCATGATCAACGTCCACTCCCCTTCCATAAGTTGCAATCGGCCAAGCCGCGGCTTGCCTATATGGCCCCCAAACGGTCGTCCGAAAGTGGCTAGTGGCGCTTCATTTAGGAATTTTAATAAATTCAACAGCGGCCATTAAATGCCACAAATCATCTCAGTCGTCCAACTTCGCTAGCCGAGTTGACCGGCCTAGATCTAATTTTAGGCGACCAATAAGATGTCGTCGTGATCGCCAGCAGTCACTCTCCTATAAGGACCGACCGACCTACCTTTGGCGTGCGTGAATGGCTTCTGGCAGCTTCTCGAAAATGGCCGGTCACATTCCTTTTTAGACATTAAGCTCCACGGCTAACTTGAACGAGCTTTACATGATGATGCTTCACGAGCATCGATTATTTTTGAGCTGCTTGTTTAAAAGCGATACTTTACATGCATTGATTATAAATGATGTTTTAAAAATATTGATTTCACAAATAATTTAATTATTTGACTTAAAAGAATTACATGTTATTTCTTGCGGCAAGTCTCATGATTTGACTCGCAACATATGACCACCCGCCGCCGCGCGTGATTGGTCAAAGTAACTAGGTCTTGCAAATAAGACCCACTCAGCAACCTGCTGCATATTTTCCACGAAAATACTCGAGACATCAAACATGTCACAAACTGGGGGATGTTCATCAGGGTATTAGTCTGGCGGTCTACAGCGTGCGGCGTGCAACACGCCCATTACAAGAAAGTGTTAGGAAAGGCGGGCAGTTAGTGATGATAGAGAAGTAGTAGGAAGAAACCACCCAATCTTCCCCTCATAGTGGAGACGTGGTTCTCACCATCCTGCACGATCCCACTTCTCCATTACTCAACCACTCCCACTTCCTATGAGATCAGGGTGCGTGCAACTATGACTGATATAAATAGGTTTTCAACTTATTTCAACCAACAAGGGTTATCAACACAAGTATCCAGAAAAAACACCAAGAACTGATAGCTTACATTCGGCAAGCCAGTTCCATATTCTGATACAAGTCATAAAACAACCACACCTTCAGAATTAACCATTCTGATCTCAACACCTTCTTCGCTTCCCTCCCTAAGATCAACCCTTCTCCTTCATTTTGTGACCGAAGCAAGGATGGAATGGCCATTTCTTGGTTTAGGCCAGAATTGTACAGATTGATCTCTCGAATCTAAAGTACTCCCGTGCAGTGCATTTGTTTAGGGTTTGAATTCGTTTCTTATCAACACACCCAAATTTACCATTTCCAGCAGAATCAGTTTTTACCCCAAAACAATTTCGTATTGATCGATTAATCACTTGAAAATTACTTGAATCTAGTGGTATGTGTAAGATTACCATTGTTGTCTTGCAAGGATGTTTCAATGATTAAATGAGAGTTTTAGAACGACTACCATGTATGGATATAATACAGGTTGTATACTTTGTATGCTAACTATGTAAGTCTAATTCAGGTCCGGAACTATTTTTCGCAAACTGGTTTACCTGTGAAAAGGTCCGAAACTATTGTTCGCGTACCTTGTTTGTGAACGGCTAGACAAGGCCAAGTCCGGAACTGCTGTTCGCGTACCCTGTTTGCGAACGGTTGGACAAAGCCAAAGTCCGGAACTGTTGTTCGCGTACTCAGTTTGCAAACACAATGGTCAAGTTCTAAAATCGGCAAGTATGGATTTTCATACCCATGAACTCAGGTTCGTTTACGAACTCAGTTTTCGAACTAAAGTCCCTGGAAATGTAATGTAATAACGTATGTGAACTAGTTTTACAAACCGTGGCATTATGTTCATGAATTGGTTCTTGTATAAGTACTTTGTACAATTACAAACCAAATCGATTTTGTTTCAAATGGTTCATATATATATTTCTATGAGATGATGAACATTTGAAAAACTCTCTAGAAACACATTTAGATTCATTTGATTATCTATCATGATTGATTGATCGTCATATTTGATCTAGAAGTGTTAGATGAATGTGGCTAAACTATAAGTGTTAATGTGGCTAACTTCGGTTAACTATTATTGAGCCAACAAGATATACACGTTTGGGTACGGTTCATCCATATCTAAATATAGGTATATTTTATTTGTGTGTATCAAGCTAATTGTGTGAATTTTTCTAATGGGTTTGAAGACCTGGACTTGGAATTGGATGAAGAATTGGGCTTGAATTTGGAAAGAAGAGATAGAAGATTTGAGAAAGACTTGGACTTGGAAGTTGAGCTATAAAGGGAAAGGGATTCTATTCCTTGGAAGATTTGGAGAGCATTAAAGCCTATAAATAGAGAAGTTCTCTACTTTTCTATACACACTTACATACACTTCTACACCTTTACACGCACTACACTTTGTTTTTTTTTTGCTTTTTTTTCTCTTTATTCTTTCTGAACTCCAAACCATGAGTAGTAATTTTCTTATTGATTGAGGATGAATTCCTAGTTCTTAACATGTTTTGAGTTTTGTTTTAAATCTACTTTGAATTTTTCACATGATTATCGTTTGTTTTTACTAATATTAGTGTTTATGCTTGATTAATAGGTCGTTTAGGGTGCACAACTAAATTGATTTGTTAATTGATCTAAAGCTAGTGAAAGTTTGGGGATAAGTAATCGTTTCTTGACTCTTTAGACAAGTAGAAAACACAAGACCTTACGGAGGGATTCCGTGGAGCAATTGTGTGTGAAAACAACGTTAGCAAGTATACCTTGATCTAAAAGTCTAACTACTAATATCAACCTAATAAATTCATGAATCTTAATGCGTTTAACTAAATTACATCTTGAGTGATCTACTACTAGGTGGTTTGGTAAATAGAATCCGGTAGTCGAGAACTTCCGTGTCCGGTGATATAAGGAATTTAGGGGTTAGCACTGATCTAGCTGCTATATCTACGGTTGGTGATAATCCGTGACTAATAAAAAGTGAAAAAGAACATAAATTGAATCATTGTTTTGCAACGAAGAACGATTCCTTGGTCTTGTTTCTCTTATTGATTTCAACTTTATCTTTTTAATTGCTTTATTTACATTCTTTTGCTTATAAAATCTAAAACCAAAACCCCCCTTTTGTGACATTATAAGACAACTAAAACCTCTTGCTCCTCGTGGGAACGAACTTGATTACACTATATTACTTGTTAATTAAGTATAAAAATATTCACTAATTTGTTGTGGTTACGACACGCATCACACCACCACGTCATACAACACTCCCTTCAAATATAGGAAATGACATGCGCACATAGTTTCCTCAAATTTAAAGGAAATTTTGGAGGGATTTACTAGATGAGATCTTCTAACGATGTGCATGTAACCACAATGAAATACGATAAAGCCAACAATCTTCTTCCAGCAACTTTCTAATTTTCGTGATGGATACAAAACCTTGAGTTTAGGAACTTTCATTTTAATATGTTACAACTAAAAGTTTTTAAAGGATGAAATTATAATATTTTTGCTGACATTAATCGCCATACAATCCTAGTTCGTAAACCCAAAGAGTAAATTTCCCTCCCAATCATAAATTGTGGGTTCAAGGTTGTTTTTAATTTCAATGAATTTTTTAAATGGACAAATTCTGATTTTGTTATTTATAGTGAAGTTAATGATGATGAAGCAGAGGTTTTTTAAGCTAGAGAATTGCTTTGCGATGTCAATGTGTGTGGCTACAATAAGTTTTATGTCTGAATTTCAGTTTCAATTGTATGTTTATTTCATGAATGTGGTCCAAGTCTCTTTATCCTGGCCATTAGACTGACTTATATGAACTTTGGGATTTCACCAAATAAGCAAAGTGTCTTCCTTTGTTTCTCGTTCAGAATGGTCATACATTATCTTACCTTGATGTATTGTACATCGCTGATGTTTCTCTCTTTTTTGGCTTTTTTAATTTTGAATGGATGGAAAAATATCGGAAGGTAAAGGGCAAACATTTAAAAGAAACTCAAGTTTTGTGTTTCTAATTATATGGTGATCTATGAAATTTTCGCACAGATTTTATTGTTTATTTTCCTAAAAATTAGTATACATGTTACGCAGTGAATATTAGAGTCGGCATAGAGTCCTCAAACCACAAATGGCGGTGTATTTTGTAGTGTCCTTGCATCACCATGTGTACGAGATGATCATGCTCCGTAAACAGCATGCTTTGTGAGGTTAAGGAGTTATCTTTGGTTGTAAACCTCCAAATAAGAAATAGTTGAAGGAGAAACCCAAAGAAAAAAAATAGTGCGTCGACCTTAAGGAAATTGTTATGTTCTAATTCTAATAGTGAATGGCTTGGCATGTTCTAATTCTGACGGTGTTTGTAGAGAAAATTGTTTGTGACTTTGTATACTTAAATTTTTAAATAGTATTGCATTACACAACCATGCATTTTCATTATAAAACACAAATCCAGTTTTTATAATTGCTAAAATGACCTTGGTTCTTGAGTGTGGATAGGGCAGAGCGGTAGGGTTTAGTCTAGACTTTAGTGAGTGTGACCTTGGACATTGACTTGGTCAAAGTGTCAAAGGAATTGGAAACACAGATTACGATGAAAAAATGTGTTGGATCCGAAACCAACCATCTTTCATTTTGAAACCTTTCGGCTGAATTGTCGTGCTACGGTTTACGAAATAGTTGGTTCCGGAACCAACAAATAATGATTTCGAAACAAGAAGAAAAAAAATGATGGATTGATATATTTTTCATGTTTCGATAATTTTCTGCTACACTAAAGGCTATTTTTTTTTACATTACAAGCCAAAATTGCGTATTTTGGAAACATTAATTAAGGGTCTTATTTCCACTTAAGGTATGTTTCATCTTGGTAAGGTATGATCATAACTTAGGTAAGTTAGTCACAATTAATGCTAACTTTTATATCTAGTAATATGCTATGCTAATATTGTCTACAACTTAACTTGAAAAGTTGAAGTTTAAGCATTAAATAATCGTAATTATATATAGCGCCAAACCTAGTAGAGGTCTTAAACATTAATTGTGCTTAGATTTAGGATCTCATTATGGTAAAATTATGTTTTCAATTAATACAAGGTGTTATCTATGGTAATATAATCCTAGGATACTTATCTAGGCGTTAATTAGGATAACAATACAATTAAGTCAATGTGTGTATATTAGGAAATTATTTATAGTTGTAAGTCTAAGCAAGGCTTGATCAATTTACACGTCATTCCTTACACAATTGTATAATAGCCGCGAGAATGTCATTCTCCACCTCTTATAATCGTGAAGATCAAGAGTGAGACTTTGAAGACTTCTCTTATGGATTGAGAAGCAAAGGCACTCTATCAATAAAAAAAAGAGATTGTATCTAGGTAGTATCAACAAGGTTGATCAAAACCTAGACCGATGGAAACTCTATATATGTTTCTTCATATAAAACTCTAAAAACTTTTTAGGAGATTATCAGGGTATACTACAAATCTAGTAAACTTGAATATATAATAATTAAGGAGCGTTACACGACATATTGAGGCTTGCCTGTTAAGTTTAGGGATATTAAGTTATTGTGATCTTAACTAAGTTTTACTAAAAAGAATTTTCCTTGTTGTATAGTTTAATCAAAAGGAAATCTAGTCGTACGTTTGAAGTCGGGTAACAACAGTATTCTCGAAGGAGCGAAGAGCAACTGCTGAACCAGTAAAGGACTTTCATAAGGAGATTCACAGTGTGGACTCAAAGTAGTTGTAGGCGCAGGGCCACTGTTGAAGCAGGGCAACTTAGAGGGTATATGTTGGTTTTGCAACAATAAATTACTGAAAAAATAATATTAAACATAATTTCTGAAAAAATGAAATGAATCGCTGAATTGCAAACAACACACTGAGGACAGAGTCACTTGATCATTAAGTTATCCTTAACACAATAGTTCATCGGTACAACTCAATAATGAGTGATGTTAATACCCCGCGGTGAAGTTGTGTCCAGGATAAACAACCTGATACAAATATTATACAGCACCACAATACTTTTCTACTCATACGAACTCAACAGCAGAGATCAGACAAAGAATTAATTGCACAACCAAAATAAAACGAGAAAAGGCGAAAAGAAGTAGGGATAGTAGTCGCTTCTAGACACTTTTTGGAATGAAGAAACCGAGTGGTTTATACAGGCAGAAACAGAGAGGGTGCAATAAAGATAATTGATGGAGAATCAATTCCTTGCATGATACGAGCCCATAAAGAAGAAAACGACCAAAATAGGTAAGACATTAAACTCGAAATCATGCACAACATTATGAAAAAATTTATTTTAATTTTTAAATTCACTTTGAAAATATCTCAAAAGTATTTTGTCCAAAAAATTAAGTCTCGGTTGACCCACACCCTCACTCACACCCACATTTGAGACCGACCAGATGGACGATGGCGTGCATGTTTCGTTGTGAAGCACCGCGCATATGCAAAATATGTGGTTGCACCAACTATCCCATTGCCTAAGTCCACTCCCTCACACAAAAGTGTGTTGGACCAAAGGGCCACTTATAAATCTTGAAAAATATAGTAATATGGAGACGCAACATCTTTAGTTTTCCCCATGATCTAGTGTCCTTAGTGACCCTTTGGTCCTAAGATCCATTCCCACCAAGACCATAAATAAAACATAATAAAACTCATTTTCTCTAACAGTATATTATGTCTCAACCACACTTCAATCGAAGTTGCATAGTAGACATAAGTATAGAAGATTAATTCGGTGAGTGTTCAAAACTGGACGAGGTCCCGGAGTTTTCTACAAGATTGTAGTGTTCTTTTAAAAAAAAAAAAAACTTTGTGTGCACTTTTACTTTATTTTTCACATTATATTGCTTTTGTCTTTATAATCGAAAGTAGAAATTGGAACTATTTAAGTTCCTTGTCATTTTTTTGATCTTGTCTCTCTTCATAAGATCATTCAAGGAGTGATTACATAGGTTAAAACGAAAACATTTGGTGGTGTATTCAGTAATTATTGGGATTATGTTGGTTGTCGCACTGTCTGAGTCTTCTCTCTCGAAGATGAAATCCCAAAACCTAAAACTTAATCGAAAAATATTAATTATGTTATATTATATATATATCATTGTTATAAAAAGGTATGAGGTTTGTCTTCATGATAGCTAGGGCTATCAGACGAACGACGTCGAACGGGGACCCCAATCCGGCGGTCGTGGTATTCCGGATGGGTTTATCAATTGGACGGCCAGGAAACTACGAAATACTAGGCGGGTGAGTCGGTGATGCTCTTGGCCTTTTCTTTATCTGCTTTTCCCCACCAGCGAGCTGAGAGGTTTCTTTGTATTATCTTAGCGAAAAAAGAAAAGAAAAAAGAAGAGCTGAGAGGTTTCTTCTTCACATACGGAATTCTTCTTTAGTTCTCCGAGACCGACACCATCAGAATCTACACCTTCATCTACTTCTCCTTCTGGGATAGCAACATCGATAGAGGCTTGAGCGTCCTTGCAACATCTTCATCATCTTTTTGTTAACTTCAGTCGATCATAAAGGGATTTGCTTAAATTTTGTTAGGATTTAAGAAATTAAAACCTAGGGTTTCATATATTTCGGGGGTTTATTTTTGTTGTGTTATCTTGCTCAGATATACCAATTTATCAATTTCTTATATGGTGTTTAGGGTTTTTTTTTATTTGCTTTTGTTTCGAATTATTGAGTTACTCTTTTAGTTTGTTTGTTTCTGCAATTTTGTTAATGCAAATTTCTTGGGTAATTCAATTTTGTTTTGTAGATTGGTTAAAAACCTGGAGACAATTGCATTCAATATGCAAAATTATTTTTAGCTTACTAGGGTTTACAATGCCTTCATTAGTTCCTTACACATGCTACTAGAGGCCGACTGTTTGCATACAATTGAATTTCTGTTGGAAAATTGGGATAGAACAATCTAAGAGTTTTGATTTTTGGTATTAGCAGTGAGACCAGCAGGAGCTGGTGCAATTGAAAATCATAGGATCCTCCATCTGCGAGATTCACATGGGAAATCAAGAAATTTTGAAGCTTAGGAGACTAATTTTTTATCAGTGGGAGTTTATAAATGGCACGTCTACATTTCCCCATTTTTTTTCCATTGCTACTTTCGAGACAAAACAGTTATTATAACAATTTTATGTTAAGTGTCAAGAAGCATTACAGAATGTGGTGGGTGGTGCTGGGGGCTATGCTGGGCCGTCGATGGGATGGGTGGCCGTTGGATGCGGTGAGTGTTTTATTGTCTGCATCATCAACAACCAAGTTGAGAATTAATTCTAATTCCATTGTATTAATTTATGAAATTCCCAACTCATCAATACCATAGAATTGATTTATGTTCTAATTTAATACTATCCTCTGTCTCATTTCCTATTGCAGCATGTGAAGTACATCACATATTTTCACAAAGTCGCACACTCCATGTTCTTTGTATGTAGCTGAAACAAAGACCTTTATCTTTTATGGTTTGTGATGTCAGTCTTTCTGTGAGCTCATTAGATATAATATGTTCTCTCTTTATTTCCTATCAGTTTGTAATTTTAATTTACAAACGTGTGTAGAAAGTAGCGTTAGCCTCAAAGGGAGTGTTATTGTTGACAAACCATTAAGTTGTATGTCCTTTTGTTGGTTTAGTTTTCTTGGTCAATCTTCACTGTGATTACTGCTGTCCAGAGCAAGCATCGAGCTTGCTGCTGCATAGGGTTACCTAATTAGCACACAAGCTTGCTAGGATTTTAGAGTTTCACTGTTTTTCCATAAACACAACCAAGGAGCACTGTACTACACTACCCTCTGTGCGTCTTCCGCTCTTTTGATTTGGTGAAATGCTGATTGTATAGTCTCGGTAAACGTATTGATGGTATAGGGTCTTCGAACAAGCAATCCCTAAGCAAACACATTCAAAGCTTGGCTACTAGAATATGTTTTATCCCCTCATCTCATCCTTATGATGTGATGAATACAGCACAATTCCATTGGCCACATGCCCCCATATGTCACTCAGTCCACAACCGCCGACGCCGGCCCGAGATGTTAGTATATACTTCTGCAGGTGCACTATTTTCTTTGTCGTCATTTCAATATAGTGTTCTGTATGACTTGATATAATTCGAAAAGGAACCTGAGATTTATTTTTGTTTTCAATGCAGCATGCCTAGACTTTAGAGACGAATCTCCATCATTTATTACTAGCTGTGTATATCGCAACCAGCTTATCTACTCTTTTCTAGATCGGATAGCTAGCACTACCACCACTTCTGTATTCAGACCTACATAAAGATGGATTGGATCAATCACAGATGCGGGTAGCAGTTTCCTCCACCTCGGTGAAGGAGTACCAAGGTAATCCCAACTCTTCTGCTTATATGTAGTTTGTAACTTAATAAATATGGATCACTGTACCTTTTTTTTTTTTTTTTTTTTTTTTTTTCTCTTTCTACTTTGCGATCCTTTTCTTTAAATTCGTTGTAAGATTTTGATTTGGTTTTTAGGTTTGGTTATAGGGTTAGAAACTGATTAGTTTTGATCTCGCTTTAGTTTAGCCTATACTATGTTTTGACGCAGCAGTTGAGGGCCTTGAGGCGATAGTTTCTGGGCAGGGTATGTATTCTCTTTATCGTTTTTCTTTCTGATAATTGGGCGTGTAGTATATTGAGTAAATTATCATTTTTATTTCTGATCATTGGGGAGATGCATGCATGGTCATGGAAGACACAAATATCTCCAGCAAACCTAAGTTTGATTGTGACAAGTTTACTTAAAATAGGAACTTCCACACTTAGGACTAAGAAATGGGAAGAAAGATAAAACACCTAATTTGGGTCCTTGATTCATACATTGCTTTTTTTGATTGCTTTCATTGCACAATTTTGAGGGTCATGGGATACATTGCTTTTTTAGTTATGTTGCTCCTGCATGTATAATTTGATTGGATATTACCGATGGCATCGGAGTGTATTATGCTCTACAAACTTGGTCAGTTGGAAAGCATTTCTTTCGTACATGTGGTCATGCATATTATGGCAGTTTAGAAGTTTAAATACTTCCATATAGTGATTCTCCTCTTTAATCGTGATACACTTGGTTCCTACATTCGGCTGCTTCAAGATAATGAGTCCAAAGGACGAATACTATTTGAGTTTTATTATTCTATTTTTAGTTAACTTTATATGATTACTGATTTTTCTAAGATAGTGGTTACTGATTTTTCTTTGACAAATAATTGATGGGGTTTAAGGTATCTCATGGAACCTGGCAATCCACAGGTTTCGAATAAATAAGAAAGCATAAAACTGGCAATCTACTGATGTTGTCTTATGTTTCATACTTTCCCATTTGTTCAGAAGCCTGCACTAATCTAAATATGGAACTTAAACCCCATCTATTCACTTTTAGAGAAAAATCATAATTTGTTACACATCTTTTAGGGATCTTGCAGAGTCTGTACTACAGGGTAAGAGGGTATAGGCTCAGTAAGCACGAAAGACGACTATTAGAACTTGCTCAAACCAAGCACCCTCAATAGGCAATAGGTTACATCCTAGCCTTGCAATGTATGTATTTTGGTTCGATTTAAGTTGACGACTTTACTGGATTTTATTTTGTAATTTGGGTTGCTTGGTGACACTGAATATGTTGACAACTATTAAAACTTTCTCAAACCAAGCACCCCCAATAGGCAATAGGTTACATCCTAGCCTTACATTGTTGATATTTTGTGTAGATTATTCAGTTGGCGACTGAATGTGTTGATATTGTGTACATGTATTTTCCTCTGTGTGAGGTAGAACATTGAAGGAAACCTCTCTCCAATATCACTATTATGGCCGACAAATGCATGAATACGGTATATTGTATTTCTTCCAAATATTGAATGCTTAGAACCATCAAGGTAGTTGATCTGGTCGACCGAGAAAGGCTAAGATTAACATAATTTCACACAGAGAACTAAAGAATACGTAAAGATACTATAAGATGGAACTGTGTGCGTACACTGATTTTATTAGTAGTGCCGTTATTAGGTATTTACTGATGTTATAGAAGTATGGATACCCTGAAATGATATAAATTATCCAAGTTGTGAGATAGTGTGATAATAAAAGTGTGAGGGGATCCCTCCTCTTTTTAAAGTATTTGGATACATTAACTAAGTTTTAGTATTTTCTAATGTATTTTTACAAACAAATAAAGTATGTACACCTATGACTAAAATGAGAGGTTGAGCCGGGGCCTTTGTGATACTTAGTATATATATACTTGGTTAAATTTCTATATTATTCTTCCATATTATCAAAATTCTAACTATTATCCTTAAATTAGGTGGGTTGAGTGGATGGCGGATTTTGAAGGTCACATTCACGTCCAATTCGTTAGCTAACGAATTTTGGGAAAACTCGTCCACGTCAAATCCGTCGAGAGATGGATCAGAACTCCACCAGCCAATTTGTGGATTGGGTCATCTGGATCCCGCATATTAGGTGAGCTTTGCTCAGCCCTAACTTGGGAGTTTGGGAGTATCATACCTAGGTGTAAGACCCAATCCCTACATTTTGTATTGTTAAATTGTTTGTTATCTGAAGTTGCTACATCGCTTGCTTTATGGTATAATAGCTTGTCGTTATAGTATCTTAGACTGAGTTTTATGGCCCTTATTTACAAGGTTCACAAGACAAGCTACATCAGAATTTAGAAGACGTTAGGTTTTGTGGTTACGAAGTAAAATATAAAATAAATAAATAATACCTAATTATTACTAGTTAGAAACACATAATCATTGTGGGATTCACGAAAACTGAGTGCAATATATAATGATTTCGTGTTGGGTAAAACAAAACATCCAAAAATAAAAAGAAATGTAAGACCGTAGTATAATAAAAAATCCAAAAATAAAAGATGTAACTGTTATAATCATGTAGATGGTGAAATTTGGATACGGCAAAGTGTCATTTCAAAACCAAAGGCAAAATGATTATTCCATAACTAAGGGGATGAGTCATTATTCCAAGTCAACAGCCGTCTTCTAAGTTAAGTAAAAACCAAAATGAGGGAGGGTTGGACGTAGAAATGAGCTCTGCAGACAAGTTCGATCCTCATCGCCGAAAAACAAGCTCAGCCCCATAGGACAAAACTCAACTCTCACGGGAGAGACTCAACCTTTGGTCCTCAAGACACCCATTGCCACGATTTCTAGTATACGTACCCGCGAGATACTGTTGGTCGTGATGTCGTGACTCCTAATGCACATCCTCGACGAGATAGTGCTGGTCACGTAGGTTCTGTAGAGCGTAAAACGTCCCCGACGGACTTATGAACCGGAACAACCATAATTTCAGCTTGTCTTCACAAGCCGCAGCTGGTTGTGATGTCATGATTCCTAGTATAGATCCTCGACGAGATACTGCTGGTCATGCAGGCTTTGTAGATGGGTAAAAACGTCTCCGGCGGACTTATGACCCAAACAGAAGACATACATGTCTCCTGTAAGCACGACTCACCCTATTTGATATCAAGGACTGATTCATAGTACATCATCGCGAGATACACTGGTAATGTATACTCTAGGCTCTGACTCGGCTTACTGAGGTTTCCTAATAATTCCCAGGCTATCCCCGCAAGATACACTGGTTATTCTGCCTCTGGGCCCTTTCGACAGACTCCTAGAATATCCTTTCGAGATATGGTCATGTCGGCCCCATTATACGTACACAATTGATTCCTAACACATCTTTGCAAGATACGCTGGTCAAATACAAGTGATTCAAAGTCTCGCAGAGACATTATTAGGCATACAAGACTTCCCTTCTCTCCCAAACATGTTCCAGATGACTTCGGAGAGACTCAGTCGCGTCATCCAAACCTCAGACGGCCTCAATCGCGTCAAGTAAATCTCAGACAGTTTTCAGTCGCGTCAGGCAAATCTCAGAAAGCCTTAGTCGCATTAACCAAACTTCAGATGGCCTCATCCGAGCTGGACCAATTCGTCTAAAAAGTCTTATACAAGAATAAGACCCAGGCACAAGCCTCACCTAGAGCTCAAGCCCATTTCTCAGCGTCTCAAACACACTCATGGCTAGTAAATTGAGCCTGAACAGTACATGTCTTTCCAAAAACATGGATAAGCTCCCTTGTGCTCAACAAAGGGACCCACGGGAAATAATACGGCCTCCATGTGACATATGTGTCCGACCATGGAGAGGGGGACCCCAATCTCAGCTCCTCTCACACTCAACACACAACTTTCTCATAAACTCTCAGAGTAATAACTTGTTCTCTAATCTCTCTCTTCATCTGCTTCCCTCCCTAAGACCAACCCTAAGCTTCCTTTCTTGTAATTGAATCAGCCTTTGAACGACAACTGTGCGTGGTTTAGGCGAAGACTGTTCGTGCTCAACCCCCGTAATTCACTTTTGGAAACCCTAGAATCTCACTTTTAACATCTCACCAATTTTAGGTAACTACAAATCTTAACAACCTACAACTAAGTACATCTAAAGCTACAAAATACAAGATATGAAAGAATATTGAAGAGATTAATTCGTTATATTGATCTGGGTTCAAACTTGTTCTTTTAGCTTAAAAGCTAAGAACTTATTTATAGAGATCATGAGGAAAACCCTACATCATCCAGTGGTGCATAGGGACTATTGTACTGAGTTACATCTAGTATTTCAAGATTATTATTACAAGGATGATAGGCTAGGACCACGTGCGACTTCTTGATTGCCTAAATAGTATTCAAATTCTGCCATTTTTATCTTCAGTTGTTAATTTTGGCAATTTTGAGGGAAAAATTAGTCTCATGTTGACATGCCCTTTGTCGGTCTTGGTTTTGTCTCGTTCTTTTTAAGGCTCAATCATTTCACTTGTTGTGTCTTAGCTCTTTCTAATAGTTTTGTCAACTGTCGCATAGACCTGAAGAAGCTTGTTAGGGGTATATTGGTCCCGTACTTTCTACTTTATATATGGAGATGTTCTTCCCAGATGAATCTTGTCACTAGTATTCACTTTACGAGTCTTTTGGAAGAAAAAAATCTCTGATTTGTTTTTCTTTGAATCATCCGCTCAACATCTTGGTTGTAGCTTCCCTTTTCTTCAATCTTCCATGGATGTTAGATGTATTTATTCTTTTTCGAGTTTCTTGGATTTGCTATGATTTGATGCAAATCTTATTGTTATTTAATTTGTTGGTGTAGATGGTGACACTAATACATAATTACCCTATTGCAACGCCAATTTGGCGTGTCCAAAACCCGTAGATTTTTTCTTTTTGCGTGGTTTCTGGTTGCGTGGTTTAAACTTTTATGGCGTTGGTTAAAGTACCTTATGGCAACGCTTCCCTTGCGTGCCTATTTATGTATGAAATAGACATGCCATAGGCCACATGCCTTGCTATTTGGTCAAAAAAAAACTTAATTTTTTGTACCACTTGGTGTGGCCACTGGTACCCATTAGACTCGCAAATTTGCTTTTTGGCATGGTGATTGAGTCCAATTATTTTTGGCATTGCCATTGGTTATCCTATGGACATATAATTTATTTTTGGCGTGGCCATTGTTTATCCTATAGACATGCAAAATTGTTTTGGCGTGGCCATTGGTTATCCTATGGACACGCAATTATTTTTTGGCGTAACCATTAGTTATCCTATAAATACGCCATTTATGTTTTATAAACATGCCATTTATGTTGAGCGTGGATATATGTGATGTTTATCCACGTCAATGCTATATTTGATGCAATCTTTTACGCCCATGGATATTGAACTTCAGCCGTTCATATTTGATGCATTCTTCATCGTTCACGTGTGATATTCAGTACCATTTAAATTAGTGAAAGACGATGGAATATCGACCGTCAAATTAGATGCAATTACCTTCACCCACGTGGAAATATTAGGAGCCGTTCGATATCTTTTAAGATGATGCAATATGGACCGTCAAATTAGATGCATCCTGCACAATCCACGAGCCGTTTATTTCGTACCAAAAACTTATTATATTTTACAATTGACAAAACATGGCTCTGTCTCAAACTGTAAGCGTATGTACAAATTCGTGATAGATGATGAAATTTAGGCCGTTCAGATATGATGCATCTAAGCCATACACGCTGCACTAACTGTGCCATTTTTTAATATCAAAATTCATTATATTTAGAAAAATAATTTAATGTTATAAAATTATGTGTCGTACTAGTGTCTTGAACTTGGTGAAAGATGTAGAATATTGGCTGTTAAAATATATGCTTTCTACACTGTCCGCCTGGCACTACCCAACCCGTACATTTAGTACCAAATTTTATGATATTTTAAAAACTGGGTATAACGTGGTTAAATATGAAATTTATTAATACGAAAATTCATATTATTAATCACACATTAAAATGTATAACATTGGTCTAACAGTCTGCAAATGAAAATATTACAGAGCTTTTATCTAAAATATTATTATTTTTGACTTTTTTGACGGTGGTGTCTCTGCAATCGATGGATCACTTTGTGACATTCTCAACGCGCCGAACCTCGTTTGCCTCTGTTTCCCATCTGGAAGTGGATATTACCTTTGTTCCCCATCTGCATATAACCTTCTGCGCCTTTTTACGTGGTGTTTTCTTTTCAGTAAGCATTTCAGAGGCTTTTTGACTCTCAGAATGTTGATTGGCTGTTGGTGCTCCGCATTCTGTTGATCATATGTTAGGATGCTAGTTGTTCTTAGATCATTGTCCGATATTTTTATTAGAATCTCGAACTGATTCTGGTTGCTTTTGAGGTTTTCCATGCTGTGGAGTTTTTAGTAGATTAATTCTCTAATTTACACTGACATTCATATTTCATTTAGTTGTTAGCATATTTGTGTCTCGTACTTATTGTTTAATTAAACTAGATACACGATTTCTGTAAAAGAATATACTTGATTAACAAAGCAAAAGAGCTAAGAAAAAAGCCTTGTCATCAGAGATGGTACAATTAACTTTCGGCCATGCCACAAAACTTTTTTCAGCATCGACCGTCCAATGTTTTAAATTTACCACTTGGTTCGGTCAACTCTCAAAATGGACTACTCAATATTGACAACATACGGTGATTAGGAAGATTTTTTCCATATATTTTCTGATTAGGAACCGTAGGTAAAATACTGCTACTGATGGTGTTTATTAATTTATGGCGAAAACTGTAAAAGTCCGTATTTCTGACCCGGTATCAGGGATACTGGATTAGAGCAGTCTTGGTGCATGTTGCGATACTCCCAGGTGTTCTATAATTTTATCATGAAATTTCAAGCTCCTAGATGAATTCCTCACTAGTATAGAGCCGATTGAGTATCTATTTAGTGTTATATTCCCTAGTTGAACTCCTAATACTGACCTGGCATTCATGTTCATTCTCAGCTGAATAACATGAATTCACTGAAGTATCTAACTAAGCTATGCATGAGAATACCTGATCAATGGCATCACAGTTGTGCCATCAAGACCAGATAGTTGCCATGCTAGGCACGAAAATAGCAAAATTGACGGTTTTGTGTAAACACACAAAATTTGCTTAACTTATTCGATTTTGTGTCAATACACAAAATCTGCTTATTTAACCTACTTTTGTGACAATACACAAATTTATTTATTTATTGCCCAAATTGGCACAAGCACACATTCTCGTACATTTTTCCAATTTTGTGTCAAAACACAAAACTTGGTTGATTCACTCAATTTCATGAGAAGACCCAAAATTCATGTGAAGACATCAATACATGTGAAGTCCTGAATTTGTCTAATTTTACTCAAATTGATGTGAAGCATAGCATCTTGATTCATATTGATCGAAAGCAAGCCTACCCAAGCAATGAGTCAAGACCTCCGGTGATTGGTTGATATAAAACCCTAATTGAGGTCAAAAACCAACAAAAATGGAATTAGGGCTAAACCGTGACCGACTAGCTCAGTCATGGATGAAATCCGGTCGTGCTAATTATTCGGCCAATATGGCAGGCCTTATGCCTCCCGTGATCGACCAATCAGGTCCCACGGTGGCTACCTGTCTCCCTTCTTCCCAATCGAACAATCAGGTCGCTCATGGCCTACCTGCTTAGCTCCCAATGACCAGCCATAGTAGGTCGATCGAGCTTCCATAAAACGTGCAAGTCACACATGCGACTGTCCATATGTGTCGCATTTGCTAAACTTTTAAGAATGTTAAAGTTAACGTTCGCAACACTTATAAATGTCGCAGAAAGTGTTACGAGGTTCAATACAAACTCCTTCATAATAGCTAAGCGTTGCAATTCTTGTTGCAAAGCGTTTAAAATGACAACAATTCTCATAAACGTTGTAAAAGGGCGTTGCAAAGCTTAAGCTTATAATGATAAAACAATTTTCAAAATGTTGCGATCCTTATTAAAAAGATCCGCGACTCATCCTAGTCGTCTGTTACACATGGGATGTACGCGACACTTTACATGTATCTAGTACATTTTAACGGCTTACTTAACGTAAGTTGTTTAACCAAGAGCACGATACATCGGTTCTTGACTACTTCACATGGCAAGTCATATTTTTATGAAACTCGACTTGTCACTCATGAACCACCTGTAGCCTAGCTCGCACGTGATTGGTTGAAATATATATTTACTTGTAGGTCTTACATACACGACCAATAACACATGTTTAGTTGCTGAGATGATCTCACATTTTCTCCTCCACTCCTCATGTCCACTTTTCACATGTCATGGTGTTGGACTCACTCAACAACTACCATGTTCCACATTACCGGTCCATTCAAACTGTGACATGACGTATTCTCACAACTTGTTAACTTCATCAGTCAGGTAAGAGGAAGTCATGCGGGTTAACCTAGTTATGCAAGTCACATTTCCAACTAAGTAGTATTTTCTACCAAAACACTCGAGACATCAACAATGTCAAAAATGAGGGAATATTCATTAGGGTATTGGTCTGGCGGTCTACACCATGCGGTGTAGCAATATACCCATTATGAGAAAGTGTCAGGAAGAGCAGACAGTTGATGAGTAGAGGAGTAGCGGGTGCACAACCATCTAGTCCTCCCTCAACATTAGAGACACGGTTTTTCATCACTTTCACATGATCTCCACCTCCTCACTACTTCACAACCTCTACTTCCTATGAGATTAGGGTGTTCAATTATGACTCGATATAAGTGAATTCTAAATCTATTCAATCAAAAAAAGGAAAAAAATGATAGCCATTAACACAAGTATTCAAAAAACATAGAGAACACACTGCTTACCATCTACAAGCAAGTTCCACCTTCTGATATACACAGTCATACACCATCACACCTCACAGAGTTTAGCACTCTGATCTCAATACTTCCTCTGCTTCCCTCCCTAAGACCAACCCTTCTCCTTCCTTTGTGACCGAAGCAAGACTGGAACGGTCATTTCTTGGTTTAGGCCAGAATTGTACAGATTGATCTCTCAAATCTAAAGTACTCTCGTGCAGTATATATGTTTAGGGTTTAGACTCGTTTCTTATCAACCTATCTTTACCATTTTCAGCAGAATCAGTTTTTACACTCAAACAACTGCCTCTAGCAACAACGTTTTCCCTAGATCCATACGAAAAATCGTATTTTGGTTTCCGCAGAAATATGCGGAATATGAACAACATATAAAGAGAAGATGCTAGAATTAATAATATAGATTTAAAAGCCGACAACCAAAAAACACATAGTCCATTAGATGTCTTAGCCAGAGGTTCTCTCATACATATGCACGACTTTTATAGAGATATTGAAGGATTTGGTTGAGAATTACTGGTAGACTTCTACATGAGGTTAGGAGACTGCTTCTTAGACCCATCAAAGGAGTTGCTATATGCAGGAGACTTCCAGATATTGATGAAAGAGCGGATTTCTGCGGATTAGAAGAGTGCTTCTTAGTCTCTTGTGAAAATTACCACATTTCGATATGTCTAAGGTTCTCTAATTTATATTTTATATATCATTTTTAATTAATATGAACGTTGTTAATCAAAAATCTAGCGGTGAGACCAAAAGCCAGCAGCTAGCTAGGTGTTTTTTAAGTTCCAAGTTGTATCGAAAATGTTAGCATCAAAAAAGAAAGTCGTATCCAAAATGTCCACCTGGATCTCTGCTTAACCTTTAGCCACAAATAACAACCAAGTGCCAAATGATGGAAAAAACCATGTCGCTGCCCCCAGGTCCATGCAAAGACTGGCGAACAAATAAAATTGACTATCCATGAACCTGATTTTTGAGCTTGGAAATGTCTCAAACATGGAGGGTGCTCAAAACATTTTTTTCAGACTGGATTACTGATTTTCCAGACCACTTTCTACCGACCGAATCTACTCTGGTGGTCAAGTCACAACATATGGACCACAAAATGCGAAGTAGCTGCTCAGGTATAGATACATGACTGATTGTCAATGAAATCTGTATGACCAAGTTCTATTATGAAAGAGTGATTCAGTACCCAGTTAATACAATTGAAAGTTATGACCCTCTCTCCTCTCTCACTAGTTCAACAGGAAGAAAAGGTTTTCTTCACCGACAACCATCTCCGGGCGTGATTTTCTTTCCCTTTTCTTGTCTTAGGTTAGATCTTTGTTATTAGTTAGTTTCTATCATGGTTTTCTCTTACTTATTGGTAAGTTTTGTACACCCTTATGGTGTTTTTATCTCTTCTATTAGAGAGGTTTATCTCGGTTTTAATGACCGTTCTTGTGTTTCATGGGTTTTAAGATCACTTGGGATGTTTTTCAACGCCGAAAACTTCATCATTGTTAGCTCCGGCGACGAAATCTTTACCGGAATTTTCATCATCTATTTATCCGGCGACGGAATCTTCATGAATGATGCTTTTGACGACGAAATCTCCATCACAAGTTTTAAGAAATTTGAGCAAATCACTCCAACTTTTGGAGCACATCTTTATGAAGAAGAAAAACAAACAAAATGGTTGGAATACACTTCCGAGAAAAACCATTCTTCCTCCGACTTGATCGGTTTTTATTCATACTTGTATTTATTCTACACCGGTAATCCTTCTCTTTCTCTTGTCGGATTTCTTGGTAAACTTGTACGGTATGTCTATTTGTATTTTCTTAATTTTGATTTTAAACTCATTGTAACCTTGAACTCCCATTAATGAAAAGGTTCTTTGTATAAAAAAATAAAAAAATACCCAGTTAATACAATGTGGGATCAGTCGGTAAAACAAAATTAGAAAGGATAGAGTCAATTATAGGTCCTTACTGTTTTAAGGTAATATAAATTAGTATTCATTATTATCAACCTAAGATAGCATACACAAGTAACACAACCATATAACGCTAATGAGCTGTAACTAGAGCACTGCCATTTAGGACTCTTGGGCTCACTTTAGGAATTCACTATTTCTATGAAAAACTGTGAAGAAAATTGGTCAAATTTGAAGAAACAAAGAGACGACAAAAAGTGAGAGAGAGATCAAATGTCTGTCAAGATCAAGGATGATACAATCATTACATAAGCAAGAACAAAGAAAATGGCTATCTGAATAAAGAACTTTGGATTTTCTCTCATGTTGGGTGATGTAACGGCCCTGCAAGCAGAAAGGCTTTGTCAAAACTAGAGAAGAATATACTCCAAAGAAAATAATCAGTGGTGATGCTCTTTGGAGAAATCACATTGCAATAGCAAATGAAAGTTACCTTGCAATTCGCTGCGAAAACCTATAGAAGGGCAAACTCTGAAGAAAGACCATGCCAGGGCCAGTTAGCTCGACTGAAATTAGGTTCTCACCCTGACATTGAAATTTCAAATATAACAATCAGCATGAGGTCTATCATTGAAATTTAACCCCAGAAAATGCCCAATTCAGACAAAAGAGATATTTCCTGTCGGTACTGAACGGAACCAACTAACATGCTGTGCTTATTTCATCCTCTCAATATTTAGTAAAATCTAAAGTCCGTAGAACAACTAAAGCTGGATTTCACCAACTAAAGTGAGAGTTGTCCCATAATATTCCACAGGACACACAACTTTACGCTTATCAAGGAGGACGTAGTAGCAAGATGAGAGAATAAAAGGAAAAGAAACAGGAGAAGTTTGAAAGATTAAAAGGTCAAAAAAGTAACTCACCCCGAAGACCATCCTTCTTATGGGACCAGTGGATTTGATTTGAAAATTTACCGTAGCAGTCATGGCAACAATGCAAGATGCATCAACAATTAGTACTTCACCAACATCAAGATTTTTCTGGACAACTGCAATAGGAGGAATCCAGAAGGTTCCAGAGTTAGTACATATAGAAGCTGACTCAAAATATTTAAACTTCAGGCCTCACTGTGCGGCCTGTTCACAATTTTCGTTTTTCATGAGCATACTACAACAAGACAAACATTCAAAACACATCTATTTCTAGCTGAGTAACCAGATGGGAACTGTGTAACAGTTCCTTTGCCCGGCATGAAAATTGGTGGCATATCTTCCTGGCATGATAATATTTAATATCTATATCTAACTACTATAAAGAGAACCCCTTGTTTGGCCTGTCACAAACAATATGGACTAACCTGATATTACAAATATAACCTCCAACATCAACTTATAACAACTGACAGATATGCTTTCAAGGGTAAGAACACATATTAAGTCTATCTTTACAAATATTTACAAAAATGACATTGTATTAAAAATAATATCGAAAAACTTAAAATCTAATGACAAAGGATGGGCAGAGCACATACCGGACCCACCAGCAACTATGAAAGCCAGACCTTGACCTTCAATCTTCTGTCTCAGAATGACCTATAAGATTTTGAAATATAAGTATTTGGAAAGAAAAAGAAAAATCATGAAAGGGGAAGTACAAATAAAAGATGCAGACGAGGGCCGTTGACATCTGTTTTTCAACTATCAAATGATAATCAGAGAAATTCCAGCTTGAGAAACCATTTTCTCACCTCTGGTCCGGCAACAACATTACGAACCCTTTGATCAATCGAGTTAGTGACTCTCACATCATTGACAGAGCATAGAAATGTATCTGGCTACAGAAACCATTTCAACTAAGTCAAACACAACGGTAGAGATGCCAAGAAACAGTTACATCTTCTGCTAACATGAATTACCAACTCATAATTCATGATCTCACAAATACTAGGTGTGTGGATGTGCATATGTGTGAAGGAAAGGAGGGTGGGTGGATGGTGATCCAATTTCTTACAGTAATTAAATAAACGTAATGAGTAAATCAGCTCTACCTGGCACAACAGCTGTCCACCAAATATCGCAAGATCAATCTGTAATGAAACATGAATGGAGCAATTAATCCACAATTAGCAATACATATTTGCCTAAACTTACAAAGTGTGTTGCCACTAAGTCATTGAGCAGAAAATGCACAATTTGAAGATTGAATCTATTAGATAAACCAGAAATGCTTTAAGAACACAAACCGGAAGTATCCTTGCAAGGGAAGGAGCAGCAATTGCAACAAAACCATCATTTGCACCTTGATTGAGAAAAACTACGCTAGTTGTATTCTTGCCAAAAAGCCAGTGCCATATATTTCCTTCATTTTCAGGGAGAAACAAGTTGTCCATTTGGATAGACCCAGACATGTAACACATGGAACCTGCAATGGCCCAAGGTCAGATGTATAGCTTAACATTAACTGCAGCCTTTCAATAGCCTCTGAGAAAAAGAAAAGAACATAAAAATTCAAATCCATAAAATAAAAGCACGTTGATCCATATTTTGACTTAATTATGTTACAATGAACTAAGCCATATAAGGAAGGTCTTTAGTTTTAAAAATCAGCAGCTTATGCGGGCCTAAGCCTAATTCATTTTCTTAAGTCAACAGTTAAATCTGCAATCAGCACAGAGTATTGGCCGTTCCATTTGTTTCCATAAGCGACCCAAGATAGTGACGTAAAAGAGAAGAATGGAAGCTGCTCCTAAATGACAATGAAAATTAATATGTGACTTTGATACGTGATATGGGGTGGGGGGGTGGTGGAAAGAAGACACTGCCCTATGTTGTACAACTGCCTAACCTCATACTTACTTTTATTTATAGTTTAAAAGGAAACTCCTAAAAAGATTATAGCTAACTAAATGAAATACTAACAATCTGCTGCAAGAAAATAAGTGATATAAGAAGCATTAAGAATGTGCAATGTCATGTTAAAGAATTCATTTCATCAACCAATACTAATGAAAAGTGGTCAACAAGCTTCATCCACATTTGATTTCAAAAAATAAGGCCCTAGTGCCAGACTATTTGAAGCTTTGTCAATGAAGAGATTGAAGCAATCTTCCCACAATAGTGATGACATCAGAAATTCAGCAAAGTTATTGCCAAGGCACAGTAAAACTTACCAGGCTTTGCAATTACCTTCTCTTGTGGCTTTAACATAATCTGATAATAACAGAGCAAAGCAGGTATTCATAAGTCGAAACTTTATGCTCAATTAAACACGCTAACAAATGTAGAGAGGGAGGCATGGACAAACAAAGAACTTATCAATCACCAAAACTCAAACAAATAGTTAACAACTACCTGTACAATCTGAGCTTCGCCTCCCAAAATTTGAAAAGGTACGCAAGCTGCTTGGGGACTCTGAGCCAATGATGAATTCTCATGAGTTTAACCAATAACTAGCAAGTCAATGCAGTTTAAAAACTTGCATCGTACATTACAATAATCTTTTCGATAAAAGCAGATTCTACTATGCTAGTCAATAACAACAAATTCTAGTTCCAATTTCCAAGTAAAAGTCAAAAACTCAAAGAAGGATATTAGACATTTACAGTTCATAGATTTATGCTTATCAGCAACAGCAACTTCAGATGGTCATAGAAATGCCAAATTATCTTCGCGACACAAGTAAACTGTATTTGCAACATCAAATACGGCGTGATCCAATCTTTCGGTTCTCAGTTTAGAGCCCAACTAAGAATTTTGAAATGGTACTCCCCCTTCTAAACCCAACAATGATAACTAAAAAAGCAGGGTATCTTCATTGTACAAAGGAGGTGCGCTGAACTTTTGTGACACTGCTCTAACTATTAGGTGCGTAGAAAGGTGCGTTGCTCCATAAGCAATGCTGTACACTAGCATTTTTCTTAACTAAAATGCTAAGAAAACTGGGTGGCGGAGATCCATGGATCCAGAACATTGAATATGAAACCCACACCACACACCCAACATCCAGTTCCATCTTACAATTACACATATTCAATAGCAAGCCTAGTTATGTTTGTGAGTAAGAAAGGAGCAATCGATCAAAGTACTCAGGAACAAGCCTAATTACATAATATAGACAAGATTACCAAAAAACTACAAACTTTTATTCCAACATTATTTCCACTCACTGAAATGAAAATGGATTGAACTGCCTAAGAGATCTTCAAAGTTTTTACTAAGATAAGCCTCCTTCTATCGGCCTCCCTAGTGTTTCTTCAAAATGGTGAATTAAGACCTCCGATTTGCTTCAATTTCTCCAGAGGGTAGGTAAGGTAAGTGCGTGTATGCATAACTAAAACCAACCATTCAGATTGTGAAGCACCGAATAATCATGAATTTGATCTAAACACATTTTCATTGTGACAGCTGGTTTACTAGGGTTCCTCTGATCAGTACCTTAGTATGAAACTAAAATTCATTGTAGAAAGTTCCCCACATCCAAGTAATTTTTCTTGGCTATCATATTCAGTGTCATCATAATGCGACATTCCAACTTGAGAAATCCTCTTCCAAGAAAATCTAATATTTCTAAGGAGAAACTAACATTCACCACTACTATTTTCACTTCAAATTGATCAACGCTATAAAACTTACACTCTTTGCACAAATCTAACCATGAATCTCTAGTTCTTCATAGAAAAACATTCCAGTGCAATTTCACATGTGCAAACATCACGATCCCAAAAAAGGAACTACTCAATTAACATGAAAATTAACGATCAATGCATCAAAATTGACTAAAACAACCCTAATTTTCCACACAGACAAAGATCTTCAAATAATGAAACATGAAAATTACCTGATAAACATAGGGTTGAAAAGGAGTAGAGAAGAAAGGTGCAGCCATTTCTTAATAACTCTTTCTAATTCTTCAAAGAGTTTTAAACTTCAACCATTACAAATTTCAAACCGGAACAACGAGACGACTCAGAAACAGATCCAAAGAAGACGAAATTCAACTGAAAGTCTGTCTATACGAAGTTTTAGTTACTCATCAGACGGAGGGATGTTATTTTTCTTTTTTATTCTCTGGGATGTTAATATCGGTGTTATTCTGAATTCCTGAACTACCCTGCTTAATAGTTTAGTTAATACAGAAGATAGCTGCGTTTATCAAAAATTCGTTTTATCTGGCAATGCAAGGTTTGCCACGTCAGATTATTAGATGATACGTCATGTTTTGATTGGCTATACTTGCTGTCTCAGACGTGTTTTAGGTTTTCATTTTTGTTTTACAGCATCTCCAACGGGTTGTGATGTGCTTCCTACGTGGTTCAGATAAGAAGACATCCTTTGAAAACTTAAAGTCTAATATTTCCATAATTTAGGAATATCAGAAAGATTGTCTCCAACCATAAATATCTCTACATTTTTAGGAACTTTTCAAACCCTTGATTTTGAAAATGAATATTTGATCTATATATTAATAACCATAGATATAAGTGACTAGGATGTTTACAACCTTTAAAAGAACCTCTAAAACTAGAGGATGAGTTTGGGGATGTTAGTGTAATCACCTTCATATTTAGTCCTCACATTCCCGTTGGAGAAGGATTTTGGTTAAAAACCGTATAAATCCAATGTGGCCTAGTTAATAGGAAATTAAGGATGTTCCATTGGAGATGCTCTTATCTTATCTTATGTTTTTTTTTTTTTTTTTTACATGCGAGATCTTCACCAACTGACTGGGCTACCCTGTTAAATTACTCCCCTATAGTAATCATCTTTGCAAAGCCGCACTCCGCCGCAGAAAAGATTCTCAGTGAAAAACACATCTTAAGGTAGGAGCTCACAAAGGCGCAGCCTCGCAGGACTCACAGAGTAAACCCTAAACCATGGCTGCTGCTAACAATCCTCCATTAACTCCCCAATCCTTGTTTGCCTTCTCTGAAGGCATATCTCTTGTTCTATCTCGGTGGACTGCTCTTCAGATGGCTATTCAAAACGAATGGGGAGGAAGAGATTCTCGTCAGAAATCAGACCAACTCTCTTATGATATCCTCTCCTGGTTTACCCAAACTAAAGGTATAATCAGGGTTTTAAATAGCTAGGGTTTTGTAGGTTTAGAGGGGGCGATCATATTTTTTTAACTTTCTGTTGTTTTTGTTTGGCAGAGCCACTTTATATTGATGATTTAGAGAAGATATTGTTCGATACCATGATTCGTGAACTCAATGTTGAGCTTGACGATGGGAGCCAAAAAGAGGTATGAGTAGAAGAGTAACATTTAAACTTGAAATTAGAATTAGAATTTTCACTTACATGTAAGATTGATTGAAGCATCAAAACTCATGCTTAACAGTCTACCTTGAATTGTTATCTGTGAATCTGGTTTGCGAATGTTTCTATGCTCCGCGATGGCTTGTTGGTGTTGTGACACCGTTTTCCCCTCAATTGGACCTTGTAACTTTATTGCTTTTGTTGCCTGCTTGTCACTGTTCTAGTTCAGAAATTTGGAGCATCTTGCCAAACTTGCCCATGTACCTTCAGAATTGTCAAGCAGAAACTCTATGCAAGTTATCATATGATACATTTGTATCTGTAAGAATCTAATGAATAAAAGATTAGAAACAAATGTCATGGTTGTCAGCACCCTATAGCTGGTTGCATATGGAAGATTTAGAGAGATCTATTCTTCTGATGTTCTGCTTTTCGTTTTATTGGACCAAACAGTTGGCAGAAGAGCTTATGATTATGCATGAAGAGTGCCTGCAAGAAAATTATGAGTCGGTTCAAAGACTAAGGGTATCCAATAATGGAGCGCAAGCTGTCTCTCAAAGTAGACAGGTAACTCACTTGAAAGTTACTTTTCAATGACATTACAAGATACATTTTGAATTGCATCAAGGTTTCACACTTGCACATTTCATTCGTTAAGGATTTCTGAGGCTAGAAATTTTAGTTTCCACGAACTTGGGTAGAAAGTGTGATTTGTAGTTGTGTGTACGTTACAATCTTGATAGTTAAGGATCAGCATAAAATTCAGATTACTTTATCAGAATGGTTACTGATAGTGTGGACTAAGTAGTACTGTTGACATTTAGTGCTACTGATTGCTGTATTGCAATTATTCACCAGAGTGGCTGTAGTTACCTTTATCGGATGGGTTTTCAATTTTCCCTGAAAGATTTGCACAGGTAGAACGAAAATTATGGTTGTTTAAGCTGTAGAGGTATATATTCCTTTACTAAATGACTAGATTCACCAGAATATCTGAGGTGACATAACTGAAACCTCATCTGAGAATTTTAGAGGTATATATGCATTTACTTAAGGACTAGATTCACCATATACACCTTTGTAGAATGACTACGAGAAATGACTTTATACATATTGCTCCCAACTCATGCTGCATTTTGGTTGTAGCCTAGTGGTTTGCACTTGTAAGTGTATCCCCGTAAATCTAGAGTTTGCTCATTCTAGCATGTTGTACATCAATGCTTGGTGAGAAGTTATAACAGTCACTGTTGCATATATGTCTGATAAGTGATATCTCAAGTTCAACCCCTAAATTATGATGTTTTTGGTTTCTTGATTACATATGGAAGGGAAGGAAAGAAGAGGACTCCAGTCAACTGAATTTTACTCTTTTCTTACTTTGAATTATGATCTGATATAGAACAGGAGTTCAATGGCATATAAAAGTCATTGTTGCCTATTTATAATCATACTACACTTTTATGTCTATTTCCGCAGTTGGTTGATGAAAATGAGGATGAGAGTTCTGATGACGAAGAAGCATCAGACATGGCAATAGATGAGCCGCAGAGGCCAAGCTCAAATTCAAAAACAAATAACACATCGGTTGATAATCAGAACCAGACAGGACAAGCAGATGATGGATGGTCTGTTGTCCCCCCTAGGCGAAACAGGGGCAACCGCCAAAATTAGTTTGAAACTCGATCATGGTCTTGCCTGTTTCTGCAACTCTTTCAGTTTTGTTTGTTGTTTATTAGTCTTTTCTGCATAGCCTGTCCCATGCCAGGATAGAGGGGGGGGGGGGGGGGGGGGGG
>JAJJMB010010117.1:928033-954499 GCA_023531105.1 Papaver atlanticum | reverse complement strand
GGGGGGGGGGCAACGACTGATTTTTAGGCACTCTCTTACGAATTTGTACTTGGAAATACTAGATTTATATAAAAATAACATGTCTCGGGTATTTTGTGTACTAAGCTTTGTGGTTTTGAAGTTTATGTCAATTGACGCAGATGTTAAACTGCCATGAACATGTACCGCCAAAACCAAGGATAAATAAATACTTCAACCGCAATACTGTGAAAGTAGTTTGAATTTTTGATGAAAATTCGATCGAACTTATGTAATTGTGACGAAATAGAAACGAAACTGAAACAGAGGAGAGAGAAAGCTATATATTCCCAACTTCGAATGAATCTTGATCACTTACTTATCGGTGTCGCTTTGTAGATCCTAATGGTGATTATGTTTCCACAAATTTGGGTTGAAGAAATTGTTGCCAAAGCTTCTCCAGTGGTGGATTTAGTCATGTGTCATCACCCACAAGATATCATCTTAGTCATATGGAGTACAAATTCTTAGATATTAATTGGGAGTATAAATTTTTCATTTCCAACCCATAAATTCTCTATTCACCTTTTCAGCTGTATGTCAATCTGCAATGGATTAGAACTATTTTTATCCTTTTATTATTTGTACCGGTCGAAAGATATGTGCGATAACATGCTTAAATTTTACTCTTTTAACAACACCAAATAAGATAACAATGATATGTTACTCTTATTTGTACTCATTACATAAGTAATTCAAAGAGTTTTCCAAATATATTAATTTTACAAAAATTCGGTGTGTATTTTGAAAGATATCAAGTTTTTAAAAAATTTGATATATTATTGAAACAATGACATTTATGTGAATATGTAAATATTGATTTAATGTACGTTTTTACCGTTGAATTCATATGTGTAGTGGTAGTTGATATTGAAGGTCATATTAGTAATATCAGGGTTACACCAAATTATTTTGTCATTTTGTAACCAACCAAAATACCTATTTTCTTTGTATTAGTTAGACTAGGGCTTAACCCATGCCGTAACGGCACGGATATAGTTTTTTATTTGGTAATACATTTTTCGACGTTTATATATTATATGTAATATTTATTAATTATCGAATTTATCCTTCTCATCATTATAAAAATAAAGGAAAACCCAGTAGATATTTCTATTCAGTCCAAAAATCTTTTCTCATGTCCTCATATATAATTCCTTTCTACTGTGTTTAACAATTTGACATTCTCCCAAATAATGTTTTTTCCTGCGCGAGTTGTATCCTCAAGCCAACCATGGAATTATATCAGAATTAATTTTCAATACTATTTCCCCCCCAAAAAAACAACATTATGTTTTATAGTTTACAAAGATATTTTTTTCGATAATTTTAAATGGTATTGTCCTTATGCATCTCCCTCAGTTTAGTGACGGGATGTAACCAAAACGTTAAACTATGCAGTCGATAACAAATTACATCACCCGAAGTCATTCGTCTCGAAAACGATTATGTAGGTATTAACAATGTTCAAATCCCTGTTGATTTTATCCCCTTCAAGAATAGTTTGAAAAGATTAAAACTATAAATGGACTCAACAATATATATTGCATTATATGTTCTTATTATTTCAATAACATAAAGGAAAACTAATTCATTTACTTAAGCTGTTATATTATAACACTTTAAACCATTTCATAGGACAACCCATTTTATTCACGTAAGATGTAGTTTTAGTTTTTCAAAATTTCCAAACATTCTACGACATTAACCTTCCAAATGTGAGGTTATTTGCTGCACAAAACTAATGAAACCATGATTAGCTAGTAAGTCAAATGATTAACCATTTCATCTAATAATAATTGACTATAGTAACAACTAATAGACTTTGTTATCCATCATCATTGAATAAAATAAAGTTAAGCCATTTATTATGAAATACTTGAGACGGTGCAAAATTACTCATTAGGCACCATTGTTCACCAATACTTGCCACCACCATAATTACACCACCCACCATTATTGTTCTTCCTGAAACAACTTCCACCACCACTTCCAATCAAACCATAACGTCTTTGCCCAAACACCATTATGGTCCACTTTTATAATTATTAGCGAATCTAACTAAGCTTGGTATTCCTTTTTTTTTTAAGTACTTTGAAAACATATTTATAGTAATATTTTTCCATCATAGTGTTTGGTAAAGATTTTTAAAGTGCTTTATACGAAACTCACTTCCAAAATTTATCAACTTGAAAAGAAGAGGAGAAGGGGCTTTTAAAAGCTTCAAAGGCAAAAGTTATGATCAACCTTAATTTCGTTTTTTTTTTTTATATACATAAAAAAACGATGAAAACAAACCCTAGTCGCGGCTATCTCCAAAGCTCCAAGTAGAATGCGTGATAATCCCAAAGTTGTAGAAGTTTTCTTCTATTGGTTAAGGGTGTTAAGTTGATTTCTCAACCATGTTATTTGCATCAATGAATTAGTTCTGTCTCAGTAATTTATTTTTTATGATTCACAATTAATAGTGTTATACGGTTTGAATGCTCGTTTAGTCTAGTCCGGAATCGATTGAGTTTGCCTTCATCCTTAAATAACCACAAGTTGCTACTAGTAATCAGAGATTGACAACTTTTACGTATAAAAAATCCCAATATAGCTATAGAGATGAAGACAAAACTAATTCATTGAATCAAATACAGTAAAACTTTTTTAATATAATACTCGATAATATAATAGTCTCGCTAAAATAATAAAATTTTCCAGTCCCGACTCGATCCCTTAGAGCTAAAATAATAAATTCGATAATATTATAAAATAATACATTTCAAAAATTCCCTTTAAACATTAATAGGTCCCAATTATTATATAAAATAATAATTCCATAAGAAAATAAAAATTAATTTTCATACACATTAAATTTTCTTAGGGTTTGTAATGCATTGTATCTACTATAGTATTAATGTTTCTACGATTTCCAATGGTTCATCATCTAGTAACTCCTATCAGTTTAGCTAATAATTGCACATCATAGGTACTTTGTAGCAAACCACAATTCTTCAAATTCAAATTCAAAAAAACTAAAAATTATTCTTTAAACTAATATATTATTATTATATTTATAAAATAATAAATTATCATATAATCGATTAAGTAATATCTTTTTAAAATAATAGGATTAGGGTGGTCCCGCGCCTATTATTTTATAGATGTTTTACTGTAGCATGTTTGATGAAAAATCAACTTTATCCCATAACCAATAATAACATTTAGCTACTCATATTAATGGAGTTCAAAACAAACATAAGATACATATTTTACAAGAAAACTAACAAAGAAAGCATAAACAATAGACTTTGCTAGTCCTCAAGCAAATCAAACTAAACTAATTCTAAAACATACATACAACTCCTTTTGTTGAGGATACGGTTACACTTAGCATGTATAACAAGCCTTTGAACCCCTAGGTGTCCCTAGTGGATGAGTTATATATATATATATATATATAGAGAGAGAGAGAAATAGATTTAGGGGGATTTTTGTAATTTAAAAAATAAAATAAGGATAGAATATATATATATATATATTACCAATCTTTATTCGCTATATTTTATTTTTAAAGATAATAATTTCCTTTTTTATACTATCCCATCATTGAAAATTGTTTAATTTATCAACATTAAAAATAAAGGCAATCAGGCAACGACTGATTTTTTTTAAAAATAATACTTTTTAGTATATATATATATATACTAAAAAACTTAATTATTTTTAAGCACAATAAAATACAATACAATTTTTAGAGATATGTCTGTTGTTGTCATTTGCTACAATAACAATTGTTGAACCTGATATTTTACCAAACAAATTTGATTGTTTTTTTAATCGGCTCTAACTTTAGTTTATATTTTGCCAAACATCAATTGTTTTTTTACATAGCTCGGCACAGCAACGCACATTAGAAACACGTTGTTGTACAACTCACAACAATACTAAACTAATCCTAAGCATTAGTTAGTATAATTTATTTATTATCATTTATAATTGACATATCATTCATAATTGACATTTATTATGGCAAATTAATAAAATATTTATTATGAAGAATTAATGGAACATTAGTGATGCTATTGGTGGGTAAATTTTATCCGTTCGATGCATTTTTAATCCCAATCACAACCATCAGTTATGACAAAAGATTGCATCCGTAAATTTATCTCTTGTGAGGATAAATCTGGACCGCCACTTACATAGGCTAAGGCTGGGTTTGGTAATGCTTTTATTTTTCAAAAAGCACTTTCGAAAAATATATATAGTAATTATTTTTCATATTAGTGTTTGGTAAAATATTTTCAAGGCGCTTTTAACCCAAAGCAGTTCCAAAATTCCTCAACTTTTAAAAGCTGGGGGAGAGGAGCTTTTAAAAGCTCTAAAAGCATAAGCTTTGGTCTCACCTTATTTTAATGCATGATTTTTCTTTTATATCCCTATTAATTATATTATATACTAGGGCTTAACCCGTGCCATAATGGCACGGGCATATATTATATTTACAGTATAATTCGGTACTGCATCGAGTGATTTTTATGTTCGATTTTACTCATTTTATATCGATGTTGCATCACCGTTAAAAGGATGGTTAAGAAATGATGGCTACTCATGGTGTTCTGCTGCTCAACAATGATGTCACCAAGGATTTAAATTGCTAATCGGAGGAGTTGTATAATCCTTCGCTAGACTTTCACCAAACTCTATTAAGCATATAGTAGTAATTTAGGGCTGAGCAAAATAATCATGCTCGCGGATTTCACCCGGCCCCAACCGCAATCTAACGGGTGGACAGCCAGCTTGCATTTTGGTGGTTGGACATGAGTGAATTTTTGCACCCATTTGGAACTACACCCATCCATTGGACACCCGGCGCGTAGGATAATTGTCAACTATATACTTTTTCCTCCATAAACTACCGAGTATCGATCTACCTTTTAATTTTCTTAATTCATCTTTCTATTAAGGCCTTCCTTCCCTAGTCTTATACAGCGAGGGTGGTGTAATTTCTACTATTTACAATTCATTGCAAAGTTGGGACCTTAAGCACATCGTAATTGAAGTGTAAACTCTACCGTTCATTCTTGCCTTTAAGAAATGAGTCCAAGTACAAAAGGACTTCATCTCCAACTCAATCTGTAAATCTTATCAGTAAATTTTTTGGCAACACATTACCAATGTAAACAAAGAATAGTATAATCCATGGGCAGGTCTTCAGAAGCCGCTGTCATATTGCATAACCCTGTTCACATGACCAAGCAGTGATGTTACTTAATATATGATCTTGGGCATATATGATTAGGATCAATCTTGTCATTCGAAATTGGCTCCCGTCTACAGTTTGCCAACCATCCAAAATTACCTCCGATAATATACATGATAATGCCAGTAACGTAAACATATAGCATTACATTAACATTTATGTTTTCTTCTCTGTACTATTAAAAATCCGCAAATCTACCCGCATCCACCTAGTTCATCCACTTACCCGTGGATATTATGCCGGTCGGGTAATGGGTTGGACACGGGTGCATTTTTAAAACCGGTCATTTGGATGGATCGGATGCGTTTGATACCAAATCCGCATCCACCCATCCGTTGCTCACCCCTGAGTAGTATACATAACTCATTGGTTGCCCTCCATCAAATCCATAATGGTCTTGGGCCGGTAAGCTTAGACCAAAAGACAATCGTTGACAAACTTCACAAAAGTGGCCACAAATATGTTGTCACTTGTGTATCCACCAGACTCCAGGAGCCTAACAATGTTTCTCGATACAATTCAAATATTCGCTGGTGTCATTCTTTGTTCAAGGTTCGAACTTTTTGTGATAGATGGGTATTGGCATAAATGAGTCATGAGCATACATGCAAGGAATTAAAGAAGATGTATGCATAAAAGGAGATCTTAACCCTTGTCAAGGGTGTGCAATTGGGGGATACATGGATTAATTGAGGGATATCCGGTATGATTTTTTGATGTTGCCGGCATGGTCGATGGGTTGCCGGCATTGAAAAACCATGCCGGCAATATCCCCCGATTATTCCGTGTATCCCCAATTAATTGTTCCTTTTCAAGGGAGAAGGAGATGTCTATTTCCCCAACTCTTTAACCCAACAACAGGACCCTACTGGATAAATGAAATTGCATTGTTCATGATGACTTTACCAATTGATGGTATATGGCATGAAGCGGCTAACCATATAACATCTGCTTAAAAAGCCAATTCTACTCATGATACCTCCTCCCTTCAAGATCATCAACGGAAGAAGCATAATTCACAGAGCTGTTCCGGCATCTTGTCCCCTGGCATTATACAACTACCACCAAGTGGATCACCAGTAGTTTATCCAAGAAAGCAACATTAAGAAAACTTCAAGGAACTGATAAGTAAGCAAATAAATCCACATTAAATGATACCAGATCTACATCTTCAAATATTCCGCAATTTGGTAAACCTACAGATATGAAAATTCGTTACATTTGGTTTCTTGGTGTAATATAGCTGCCCACTTGATTTAAATTTGCATAATCTAATAAAGAAAAGTATATCACACGCGCATAGTATGTCCTCAACTGAACACATTCAAACAATATTGTCCTCGTTGTATACAAAATGCAATTCCACGAAATACTATATAAAACACAATCTGTCTGAGAACGCAGGGAGAGAGGGGAGGGGGGGAGAGGGAGAGGGAGAGAGAGAGAATGAGTACATGTGTTGCTAATTTAATTAAGAAAATCAGTATATATGAATTGTAAATCGGTGAACAACTAAACTCATACTTTGGTAAAAATTAAGTTCAGACCAGTTGGACCTCCTGATGAGAAGGAAGCCATATACGGTGTTGGTGTCTGATATAGTTTTAGGAAGCGGCTTGGTGTCTGATACAGTTTTAGGAGGATGCAGTGGGTTAACTCCAAGCGTGAACAGACCAACGAAGAGTCTGGTTAGCGCAACAATTACCATTAATTGTTGGATCCAGTGAACAGACCAACGAAGACCCAAGCGTAGTAAACTACAGATAGATAGAGCATAAAACAGTTGGTAAGGTTCAAGTTATTGGGTTCATGGCCATCTGGACCTCCTTTGATTTATTCCGGGCATATGCTTAGTTATTGCTTCATAGGCATCTTGAGTTTGAAGGTCTAAAGCAGCGGATTCTGTAGTTGCTGAAGGTCTAAAACAGAAGTCGGAGTTATTGCTGAAGGGCTTCGGTGACTGCAGGAAGATGCGACCGTACCTCGTTGTCACTGAAAATAAGTCTGCCTCTGCAACTGACTCCGAGGGTCTTATGTTCTTCGTGTTCTTCTTCGCTGCAGCAGAAAAGTTTCTGTACTCGACTCCAGTTGATTTTTTTTTTGCTTCTCTAAGGCTCTAAACTTCTCCAAACTCTCCCAAATTGTTCGTTACCCTAAATATGACTCGAATCAACCTATATATAGCCACCAGACCCAAAATCTCTCGAGTTAATCCATAAATATTCTCTGTTTTCTTTTCTCCACAATTTACGGGATTTTTTTTCCCTGTTTAATCTTCTCTACGCATCAACTTGGGTTTCAAACTCTCCAGTAGACTGAATAAGGACTCAATACATCACGTAAAATCCTCCGGTACTCCCAGTTATCAACCAAAATATTCAAAAATATACGAAACTCTCTGTTTCGTAAAAACTTAATCTTTATCCTTGTTTTATCGATTCTACAGCTCATACCAAGCCTGTCTATCCTTAACAGGGTTAACCCAACGGAAATCAGCCCTTGAATCTCCTTAAAAGTCATTCACAATTCCAACCAAAAAATCTGTTCTCTGTAAATAACTTTCCCGCCTTTTTCGTTTTCAAAATGAAGGGGATGACCTCCCCTTATCCAGTCCCGGTCTGTGCTTAGCAACTGCTTGGAAATGGGTTACCCCTTATCCAAAATGAGAGTCCGAATATCAAATGTCCTCCCAGGTACCTTTAACAACTTTTCGAGTCAATTTGCCGCAAAAGCCTATTCCTCCAAAAACACCTACAAGAGATAAAATACCAAAATTAGTACAAAAATGGGTACTAACACTATACATAAAAGAGATGAAAATAGACACATAAATGCGTCTACCACTTAGAAGTACAGTCGAAGAAATATCTTCATACCTGTTCGAAATAAGCAAATCCACATAGCATTACTGAGTACTAACGACTACATAACATTACTAAATCCTAACAGAAACTGGTGATCCACCCTTTTGATATAAAATACTAAGGTTGATTATCATATCAGTGAAACCGAACTGATATTTCCATTATTTTGAAACAACTCCATGCATCATGTTCAATGCATGCTGCAACTTTCAAAAACATGTTTTTTTGGGGATAATATATCATATTTAAATTTTAGCTTACCTGTATCTCTAGGAGCGTTCCAGAACTGAATGCGAATAGAAGATTTGCAACCACCTAAATAGATTTGAAAATTTTCTTCGTCTTTCCTCGCGGAATGTTGTAGTCTCTAGTCGGAGCATTCATCTAGCCATCCATGGAGCAGTAACAGTCCTGGTTATTGCATTTAGCAACACGACAACAACTAAGAAAACCCATATAAAAATTCATTGAACAAAACCAAATTCTCCAGGTCGAAACCAAATCAAAATCTTCAAACCGACATAGAGCAAAAGCATAAATAAAAAGCTTTTTCAGGTTTGGGAAAGAGTCACACATAAAACATCATAACGAAAAAGTGAAATACCTGCTTAGTTGTAAGATGTTAAAATATACATTTGTTTCGGAAGGTGTTACAATACACATTTAACCTTTAGAAATCTATATGCTAATCAGCAAAAACAAAGTTTGAAACATGGGTCTTACACTTTTACTTAGTATTTGAAGAAAACAATTTTTATTGTAGCGAATACACTCAGTATAATACATAGACCTTCTCCAGTCCAAATTTCAAAACCTTCCAGTAAGAGAAATCCGCTGAGCATTTTCAATCCAGCAAAATCAAATCCCTAGTTCATATATGTATGCAAACCGTCATCCACCTAAACCACCAGAATTCAAAACTCTATTAGTAGTATTACCTGATTAAGCAGAGCAGCAGCAGATTTACGACCATCAACAGGTACCTTAGACCACCTATGGCTCCTGATATGCGCCGAACAATTTGGAAGATTGTAAGGTTTTCGAAGGTGCTAGTAAGGATGATATCGAAGGTATGCTTTCTCAGAAGAAAGAGTCTGAAATCTGTGAGTTTTTGTTTGCATTGAAGATGAAGCATTGAGGTCGAGAACACTGATGAATCTGGATGACCGGATGAATTTGGAACTGGTCATGAGATCCGTCGATTTAACTATTGGGATGAATTTGCCTAACTTGATGAATTCCAGCAAACCCAATCCGTGCATAGTGATTCTTAGTTTTCTAGGTAAACCCAAATACTTGTAACACATCAACTATATTATCAATCCGCCGTCTCCACACCTAAAAATCACAAATCAAATCAAACCCACAATTACAAACCAAACAAATTTCACAAAATTAAAAATAAATAAGATGAAGAAAAGATCGACTACCATACAAATTGGTCAAAATGCAGAAATACCATTAATGGTAATTAACCAAAGGTAATCGAGAGTATTGAAACTTGCTTATGGTCTTTGTCAAAGGTGGTTTCTACCAATCGCTGGGTATTTTTTTGAGGAAATGGAAAGCGAAAAGAAATTACTTGAAACAGAGGCGTAGTGGGACTTTTTTGTGACATGGAAAAGAGAACGAAGAGAAAAAATAAGAAAGAGAAAAAAATGATTCGACTACCCATATACGATGAGATCAACTCACAGTCGTGGATTTATCTTTGATAAGGATAAATCTGGACCACCATTTATATAAAGCCAAATTGTGTTTTATATTCTTGATAAAAATTACCCTTTAAATCTATGTGTTACTGATCTTTATCCGCTATAATTTTATTCTTAAAGATAATAATTTTCCTTTCATACTATATACCATCATTGAAAATTCTTTAGTTTATCAACAACAAAAATAAAGGCAATATTAAACAACGACCGAATAATAATAATACTAATTTGTGAGTTTAATATTATTTATATATTTATTCTAGTCATTTATAATGGATTTATCATTCATAATTGACATTTATTATGGAAAATTAATAAAATATTTTTTATGAGAATTAATGAAACATTAGTAATATTGGAAGTAAATTTTAGCCGTTAGATGCACTTCTAATCCTAATCACAACCACACTTATGACAAACAATTACATCGGTAGATTTATCTCTTGTGAGGATAAATCTGAACCGCCACTTATCTAGGCAAAGTTAGCCAAACTTTGTTTTGTACTCTTGAAATGACCAAAATTGCCCTTAAATCTTTGATAATCAATTTCTTATTCTCCATATCATATTCTTTAAAGGTAGTTATTTTAAATTTATGTCACATTCTTCAAAGATTATTATTTTCACTTTCAAAGATTATGTTTGTTTTTGTCATTTGTTACAACTACAATAAGTGAACCTATATTTTACCAAACACAATTTGATCATTTTTTTAATCAGCTTTGGCTTTTAGTATCTAGTTTACCAAACACTTAACTGCTTTTTTTACACAGCACAGCAGAAAAGCGCTTTTACAAAAGCCGCAGCATTACTAGCCAAACTGTGTTATGTATTCTTGATTAGATTAGTAAAGTATGCCTAAGATGGGGGAACATCCTCCTGGTAAACCTATAAAACAAGAGGTTCACCAACACGGTGCCTTCACAATTATGTGCCACTTCGTCCTCATATACATACGTTGGAGATAAAAAAAATTATGCGAATGGTTGTGTATCCGATGTGGCCCAACACCTTGTATCTTCGTAAAAAAAAATTATAAGAGAAATCATTTATTCAAATAACAAAACATAAAGGCCGATTTCATTATCGAGTTTAGTCTCATTAAGAAAGGCGAGTTCAAGTGAGCAATAATAGTACGCAAAGATAACATAATTTATTTATTTTTGAAATAATCAAACTAACAAATCTAGGATCACAACAGAAAATCACGCTAATCAATTCAACCATCACAACCATTTCCTGGAAACGGTTAGATAATATTATTTGGAAAGAACTAATATTTCCCAAAACGAACACCAATCATGTACAAAACCAGAGAGTTAGGATCATAAAATGATCCATCCATCTCTTAGGGTTTTGTTCAAAAAGAAGTGTTGAGGGGTTAAAAGCAATGGTATGAAAAAAGGAAAAATGGCTAAAATACCCCAATTTGGGAGGCATGGTTGCGGAAATGCCCCGGATTTTAAAACAAAGTTAAAATGCCCCAATCCGTTAACTTTTCCATCCAAGCTAGTTAAATAGTGAATTTGGCACACATGTGACTTCACACATGTGAAAAAAAGATAATAATAACCCTTTAGGGTTAAGGGTTTCAGGGTGGTGGTGACGGTGGTTGTGGTTGTGGTGGTGGTGGCGGCGATGGTGGTGGTTCTGGTGGTGACGATGGTGGTGGCAGCGTTGGTGGTGGTTCTAGTAGTGGTATGGCACTGGTGGTGGTGGTGGTGGTGGAGTTGGTGGCGGTGGTGGTTCTGGAGATGGCGGCGTTATTGGTGGTGGTGGTGGTGGTGGAGGTAGCGGTGATGGAGGTGGTGGCGGAGGTAGCGATGATGGAGGTGGTGGAGGTGGCGACGTCGGTGGTGGCGGTGGTGCAGCAATGGTTAAGGTGGTGGTGGTGGCGAAAATATGACACGTGTCGCAATATTAAGGGTTTGTTAATTATAAGAAGAAAATGTCAATTTAATAAAAATTGGGGTTAAAAATGACTTTTCTTCACATGTGGGAGCTCACATGTGTGCAAAATTGACCATTTAACTAGCTTGGATGGAAAAACTAACGGATTGGGACATTTTAACTTTTTTTGAAAACCTGAGGCATTTTCGCAAACGACACCCCCAAATTGGGGCATTTCAACTCTTTGCCCATGAAAAAACAATTTTCTTCCCAAAAAGCTATCAGGGGTTAGATGACATCATTTTAAAATAAATAATTTATTCCAAACCAAATAACAGTCCAGCACAAAACATGAAAATTAGGATCATAGAATGATTCATCCACCTCTCAAGGTAATAAAGTCTCTGAAAGGATCAAAATCGGGTTAAATCTCAGTGATAAAATTTTGTTTTTGTTTCTCTTAAAGTTTGTTAACATCTCGGTGTTATTTTTGTGATTGTTGTTGTTGTTATTCTTGTTGCTTCTGTTGTGAGTATTATTCTAGCTGCTGCCTTTGCCATTTTGAAAGTAGTGATGTCGTTGCTACGGTTCCTATTGTAAGTGTTGGTGATAAAGAGGTGGTTGAAGCTAGAGAAGCTGGATTTGTTGGTGAAGCAAAAGATAGTATGGATGAAACTTAGAAACTTGAGAGATTTGCCCTGCAAACAAAAAAATCTGATATCCCCATGAATCAAAGCCAGAAAATGAAATGGGGAAACCAAGCAAAACCTAAGCTCTTGAAGATCTAAACTAAAACAGGAAATCAAAACCTAATACACTGTAAACAACAAAGATTTTTCAACAAGGAGGGTAAAAGAAAAGACGACAATTGGGGTTTCTGGAGTTATCTCATCGTTTATAAATTAAAGAAAGGACTTCTCAAAAAAAATATTATTTATATTCAAAACTAAATATTTGTACCATGTAGTTTGTTACATGGGAAGTGGATCCAGCAAATCTTCAGCCCAGTAGATATGGCCCAATTAAGATAAGACACATAATCGGGCTCCTGAATTGAATTATAAGTCCATTAAATATTAGTATCCCAATATCCCGGGATCCTTTTGGAAAAAAAAACCATATATATATATATATCTTATCTTTATAGTAAGATGAACCGCGATGACAAGTGGGCCAAGTACATATTCAAACTTAAGATAAAAATGAACCTGGTTGGTTACTAGTCCAGGTACAAATTTTTAGCCTAATTATCCTAAAAGGTGAGATGAATTTGGATGGATACTTGTCCTGATACATTAATATTATCCATATATATATATATAATATTAATTTAATTATCCTTTAGATAAGGATAAACCTAGAGGATACATGATCCATAATCAAAATGATCCAGAGGATTTTAAGGATGGATACATGTCCTCTATAACCTATGATTGAGGTATAATTCCAAACGGAAAGATACAAGTTCTTGTAGAAACCGTTGAAACTCATAGGACAGGAGTTCGCCTGAGTTGAGATCTTGGTCTCTTTTATAGCAAGGTAGTCGAGTGGTAAAGTGTATGCGAGAAATGCTCATCCATTTTGTGAATCGTTACTGCACAAGTCGTACGAAGATAACTTTTTAATAGTACGTTATTAAGAGTTATCTATGTGAAAGGATGTTTTGAAGTCGCGACCTAATTAAGAGGAGTCAGGACCCTTTTTAACTAGTTTGGATGCGAGAAAATAAAAATCTAGTTATGAGTCTCTATTAGAGAGTCCGGGTACGTAGATTCTAGTATGGGATGGGAAGGTATTAGGCACCCATCAAATGCTCAATCATATAATTGGCATCTACTTCATGATTATATGGAAAATGATTATAATATAGTATTTACAATTTAATGTTAATCTCTGACAAATATAAAGGCAACACTTGATTAATTGTTTCTATTTTTTTTCCTCAAATTAATCTATAAACTAAATGGAACAATAATAGCTAAGAGTTTAAATGAAGATAGAATTTCTATTTGATTGAAAAGAAAAAGATACTCATGCATTTTTATGTAGGATTTCGGGTTGCGTAGATTTGGAGTACAAGGGGGAACTTATAAAAAGAAAGATTTTCTAATTTGGTGTAGATAACAACTTCTCTTGTTTTCGTGCTGTGTTTCCAAATGTGTGATAAGGCATGAATTATACAAGGATTAAAGGGGATGCGGTTAATGGAAGTATTAGGCGTAATGGGGTATAATAAAATTAGAGATTTTTTTGTGGGGTAAAGAAGTTTTGGTAATTAGAGGAAATTTTCCTCTTTTTTTTTTTTTTTTTTTTTCTTTCCTTATGGGATTTAAAATATTGATTGGATAGTGGGACGAAGGAATTTTTTATTGTTTTTTGTAGAAACGATGATTTTTAGTAAGATTTGAGAAGGACATTTTTGCTTTTATGGGTAATGGGGTTGATGAGAGTATGTGAAAATTATAAAAATACTTGTTTGTTCGATAGTAGGGAATATATTATAAGGGAGAATCTTTTTAGGTGAGAAAACAAAGGTTGTCGTGAATTCGAAAGAAATTTTATTAGTGTTTCACATGTGTTATGGAATGGGTTATTGGAAAGTGTTTTGTGGGACTAACTTAAAGAATATGGTATTCATAATGGTTCCACATAAAATATCTTTTACATCCGGCTCAGAAGCATAAATTAATATTTGTATGGTAGGTATGAAATTGGGTTATCAACAGTTTTCTAATCTTTTTCTCCTCGTAAACCTGCATAAATCTCTTACTCATTGAAATATCAGAGTGTTCTTGTAGGTACACCCCCATCTTCACTCAACTGCAATCACGAAGAAGTAAACTTTTGGAGATCTAATGTCACCAAGAAATTTTCCAAAGTTAAGAAATGTCATCAGTCAAGCACGAATCTAGCGGAGTGTTCGAGTAACATTTTTGGTACAACATATTTTTGCGCCGACTAAAGGAAAATGAGGAATTTTACAACAACGTCAAGAAGAAAAAAAAAGTCACATGCAACGTCTAAAACAATTTGGAATGTAGGCAATATGGAGGTAACAAAAGAGTTTGAGAAACTCGGGGTATTGTTGATCAATCACAACAAACAAAACATTAACTTCAGCCGCAAAACGACCTATTTGCAACTCTACCAAAAACTTCTCCAGAAACCTATTATCAGTAGTTATATGGAGCATCAACTTCAAACATATATAATACCACGAAAAATATCTAAATAATCAAACCCATGAGGAAGATCTCGTCCTCCAAAGATATGCAATTCATTTGCTTTTTATATATGATAGTGTTAGAGTATTGCTCGGTTGAACCCACCAGGCGTTGGTATGTCAAGTTTGGGTGTCATATTTTAGTATCAAAACTCAGTTAGAGTCGCTTGATTAAATGTTCTAGAGTCAACTTCATTTAGGTTAGACTAGAAAGTCTAGGAATGTTGAGACATGCAAGTATTACCTTGAAGACCTGAAGAATGTGAAGATGTATCGACTACAACAAAGACATCATCCTTCCACTTGGGATTAGTGATACTGACTTGACTTGTTTCCATTATTATCGTTACTTTCAAGTCGTTTAAGATTGATAACATAACATGCGAGGTTATATTTAATACTTTAGTATTAGACTTGGTCATTTTATTATGATCAAAGTGTCAAGGAAGAATATTTAATTACGAAGTATAACGTTTATCTTTTGAAATTCGTAAATGCGACATCGACATAATCTATGTAACTCGTTACTTGATTGTATATTGGATATAAGTGTGATTTCATCCTAGGAAACTATGTTTGATTAGATATGTTTAAAGGAGGTATATATAAGAAACTTTTTTTTGTAATCTAAAATAAATCAATAAGTGCTTTGGTCCGATTTTCTATGAAGATCTATTGGATGACCAATTCAAACCTGTGGTGGGAACTTTGGTAGAACCAATCCTAACTTATGTTGAGAGTTATGGTAGAACCGATTCCTACCTACTTTGGGATATATGGTGGAACCAATCCTTAACTATATTGGGAGTCTTGGTAGATCCGATCCTAGATTTTGTTGGGAGTCATGGTAGAACCAATCCCTACCTATATTTGGAGATTTGGTAGAACCGATCTTAACCTATGTTAGGAGTCATGGTAGAACCGGTCCCAAGAGCAAAACCGATTTTCAACATTCACATATTACTTACGGTTTTGTGTGAGTTTGGAATTAGGAAAGTTCTATACGTCGACATAATTTGAACATGTATATAATTCTTATCTTTAATTGTTCAAAGATATTCCGTGATACTCAAGGTGATCCAAAACCGAAATATTGAGAATATTTTAATTAAGATTTTTGAATAATATGTTTTTGATTTTCCAGCAATCAAAACATATCTCTTGAAAATCTATATTAGTTAAGTGCTAAACTAATATTAGATATTTTCTAAAGAGAGATTTCAGAATTACAGGTTGGATATTAGTTGGAAATATGAAAACCGAAATTATGTACTTATTGCATATCTTGAAAATCTTTCGGTTTTGAAATTTCCTTGTTGTCCAAATAACCTTGGTCTATAAATAGTTGAGTTTGCATTTCTTGCGAACTATCCTAAGAGCCAAGCAAACTTCATTCGTGTTGTTTCTGGTGGAGCCGACTATCTGGAGAGGAATGTACCCTGATTAGGAAAAATATCTAACGTTCGCTCGTTTAAAGAATTCTGTGGAATCAAGAAGCTCTACGAGTACCGTTGGTGGGAAACTAGATAACTGCATTGTTATTTTAATTTTCGATAGTTGATTTGATTGTCTAACGGTTGTTGAAAATTTGATTGCACCTAGTTTGATTATTCTTGAGAGCCTTCTCTTCTGACATAAGGTCACTCAAACTAGATCAAAGTATTGACGGGATCTTCAGAACTGTTTTTAGATCTGAAGACAACTTGTGATCATCCATTGTTAAGAGACTCCGTTCTGTATGTAATTGATCATAAGTGGAATCAATTTTGTGGTGTGCAGGTACAATAAAATGCAATTGAAGATTTGAAGACAAAAAGATTTTTCTGATTGGTTTTCGTATCTCGTGATATTTGTGCACACATCTTGATCGACCGGGTGATAGACGCATTATTGTGTCTAATATGTATCAATTGTATATATTGTTAGTGTTCAATTTTGTATTTATTTTGTTATTTTATGTCTTTGTAGGTATTTTTAGAGAAATAAGCTATTGCGGCGAAATTGGCTCGAAAAGTGGTGTTTTACACCCCAGGATAGAGTACTAACGGCACCCCAGAAATGCACCGGAAGCACCTCAAAAATGTGTCGGAGGAACCCCGGAAAAATTACTATATATATACGCCCAAAAATTACTATTTGCATCCCATAAGACAAGTGCTAAAGGGACACCCGTGCAGGATTAGGGGGAGGACATCTTTTTCTCAAATTCAAAAAATGAATTTTGGTGGGAAAATATTTTCATTAACAACAGAATTTCGATCGGATGTTTGGACGTGATTTAGTGAGATTCAATCCCTGAAACTTAGTGGGTAGACGTGATATGACTATAAAAATCTAGTATGGGTGATTTTATCGATCAAATTTGGCTGGATAACTTGGTTTAATCCAAACAGGGAGTTGGAGGAAAAACATGAGCTTGCACGAGTTGTGAGGAGTTTAAACGCGTACTGCACGTGTTTGGAAGACTTAATCGATATTATGGAGCGTGAAGAAGGTATAGAAGGAAAGAAATACAGCTGCATGCGCGTGGAAGATCAAAAAATGGAAATTATTGTTGTGAGAATAAAAATAATAAAGAGAAGATTTTTTGAAGTTATGGAGGAGATTCGATGCATCTTTCGGGTATAAATAGATTACCCAGGTCATATAGAAGGGGGTAGAGAGTTTGGGGTCGAGAGGAGAGCTCAGGAGGCGTGAATCAAGAGTTTTCAGAACTCTGTTGTTGTTGCTGCTGCTGCTCGTGAAGAACAGGGAAACAGCGACGGTTTCTTCAACTGGTTGTAACAGTTTCTTCAACTTGTTTGCAACATTTATCTTCGTTGTAACAGTTTCTTCAACTGGTTTGCAACATTTATCTTCATTTGAGAGTTGAAACAGTTGGTCTGTAACGCACCTTTGCTGTTGCAGATTTCCTGTTTCATTATTTTCTCTTCTTGTAAACACTTTTTGAGCCATGAATACATATTTTGAGTGTGTTTTCGACATGATGAGTTAAACCCCAACACTGGGACGACGGAGGAGGCCGAACTTCATACATGGGTAAATTTATTTTTATTCTTTTTATGACTTTTGCATTAAAATTAATTGAAATATGATTTGATTAAAGTGGTTGTCATTTGATTAGATGGGTCATGCTTAGCTTAGGTGATTTGATGTCCCATGCTTAACATTTACAATCAATGTTTTGAGAATCTACCTTGGCAAAAATAGAGTCCATGTTTATATTTCTTGAGCTAAAATTGTTGAGAATAAATAAGTGAACCTTATGTTATAAAGATTGGCTAAATCCTTAGTCCCAGTACCTCTCGCCCATTGTTAATAGTCTTTGTATATATTTATTTAGTATTTTTAAAAATTTTAATCTTTACAAATCCGAGTGAACGACAACCTCATTTCTTACCACTATCTAAAATTTGATCACCGGGATCCGACTAAGATATGATTTTTCTTTTATAGATTTGATCAAATAGTCATTTAGATCGGCAACTATCATTTGGTGGTATTCTTCAGTATCCGATCTGATAGTTGTGTATTTAGATATGATTATTTCGGTTTTGGGTTGATCTTACCCAACAAAGGAGTTTAATAGTTTAAACGGAAGAGTCTTTGTCAAAACTCAACGAATCTTTTCTTAAAAGATTATTGGAGTAGTTACCAAACAGCTTTGTTCCTTTACAGTAGATGATCAAAATAAGTTGAGTGCTAGACTTTACATCGGTAAAGCAACTCAGGATAGTGATTTCTATCTTGGGATTCACGTGCGTTGACCATACGGTTGTAGGCGTAGGGATATTGAGGGAACTAAGTAACTAGGGGTAGATTACTTGGTCTCAACTATACGAAATTGGCTTTGTTCTTTGTATAGCGGCTTAATTCTGAGAGTATACAAAAATGGACTAGGTCTCGTTTTTTTTTTTTTTTTGCATTTGCAGTTTCCTCGTTAACAAAATCTTGTTGTGTGATTTACCTTTTCATTCTGCAATTATAATTGTTTTATTATAATTAAAAGTAAATACAATTGTGCGTTAATCCTAATCACTTGATATTTGATCCTATAGTAAATCGGTTTTGAACCGTAACTATTATCAAGTAAGTATCTTGGAGTTATATTGTCTTAACTAAGTCTATAGACGATCACTCAAGGTATCAGACTTATAGTTTGAAGAAAAGATTGTGGTGTACTTGGGTACCCTCGTCATTTCAGATAGGTTAGATGATATTGTTTATTTTATAATTTGTTAGAGCATTGCTCGGTCGATCCCACCACGTGTTGGTATGTCAAGTTTGGTTATCAAGTTTAGTTCCAAAACTCATAGTCGCTTGATTTTATTACTAAAGTCAACTTCGTTAGGTTAGATTAGGAAGATAGAATTGTTGAGACTTGCTCTGGTTACCGAAGAAGACTTGAAAACGCATTGAAGACAATTAACACATCATTCTTCAGTTTGAGGTAGTAACTACATACTTGACATATTCCGTTTATATTTTTTGTTCTTGCAAGTTTGTATCATTGAAAGCATAACATACAAAGTTAACTTTATTTAGAATGACTTTAGTATTGGTGACTTGGTCATTATATTATGACCAAAGTATCATTAAGAAATGATATAGTAGTTATTTTTACAACTTGAGTATATGGAGTTAAGAAGTATAGTTTTTCTATGGACTTCGTATTCTCGACATTGCACTGATTGGCACTCGTTATTATTTAGAGGGTTGAACTTTCAGATGAATTTAAACCTTGAAATTATGTTAGAAAGTAATTTCATAAACATAATCTAAGGAAGTAGATTTGTGAAACTTGTTTCGTAGTCAAAATTGGATTCAGGACAGATCCCTGAACAAGATCGATCCCAGGACCGATCCTGACATTATTTAACTTGTTTCTACATTTTGATATGTTTGTTATCTTCGGGTTTTCGTAAACATCGAGATGTACACAAGTTAAGTTGGTAATGTTCATAAGTGTCGACATAATGATTTGAACATGTGCGTAACTCTAATATCTTATTGTTCAAGTATATTCCTTTGATACTCTAGGCAAGATCCTGAAACCGATTTTTTAATACCTATTTTGGTATCGAAATATATGTTTACCATATACAAAAGTTTTGCATATATCTAATTATAATATTAATAAAGTACATGGATGTGCGCTAGCTAACATTAGTTGTCATCTGTAAGAGATATCGGTTTATTGGTTGGAATACAAATGGTATTTGCTAATTTTAGAAATAAATCTATATTACCTATCTTAAGAAATTTTGGAGTCGGTAATACAATGTCTTCTAAACAAGCTTGGTTCATAATACTATAAATAGCGGAGTCTTGTATTCTTACAAACTCATCCCTTGACGCACATCTTGATTGATCTTGTGGGTATCCAACTTGTTAAGACATATGAGTAATATAATTAGGTGAAACATCTTGCGTTGCCTTCGTTGAAAGTCTTTTTTGGGATCAAGAAGCTTTTAGTAGTACCGTTGGTGGGGAGCTAAATCGTATTATTTTTAGTTTTTGATTGATTATTTATTTGATTAACAACTAATAGTATGGTTATCCTTGGTAAACCAAACTTGTTTATTATATGCTCTTTCTCTTATGATATAAGACCACTCAAGTGTGTTTGAGGATTTGACTATAATAGATCTAGTGGCTCGATTAATCGACGTTAACAGATTCCTTCTGGCGTTTGTTGGTCAGTAGTGGAATCAAGTTGTTCGCAACGGTTATTTTGAAGTATGAAGATTGGAGACCTGAAGACTTTTATTTTTGTTTTTTGGAATATAACAAGTTGTTTATCTTGATAAATAGAAAACATATGGAAAGATCGAACAAACTGTCTAGTTATATTAAGTTGCTTGGATATATAGAGCTTGTTCGCTAAGATTGATTATTTTGATAATTACCGTCTTGGTTTGATCTTTGACGAAAAGAGTTTATATTGATTAAACGGAAAATCATTTACTCTACTTTAACTCTGATCTAAATATTGATTTGTAAGATTGATACGTGAGTTGGTTACTGAAACAAATTTATTCCTTTGTTGTATCGGATTATGATCCAGATGAGTTAAGAACAGAAGTCTTTACAGCGGTGAAGCAACCCAAGATAGTGGAATTTGTCTTGCATAGACCGGATTGGTTTTATGCGTAGAGATGCTGAAAAAACTGAGTAAGGAAGGAGTGTTTACTTGGTCTCAGCTATACGAAGTTGCGGTAGTCAATTTGTATATAGGCTTAATTCTGAGAGTATTCAAAAATGGACTAGGTCCCTGGGTTTTTTCGCCCGAAAATTTTCCTCATTAACAAAATCTTATGTGTTGTGCCATTAATTTCCTTTCGGCATTATAAATTTATTTATTTTAGTAAATCAAATATTGATTATACATAAAGTAGTTGCACTTGTACATTAATCAACTTAGTAAGGATCACATAGTTAGTTTGTTCTGAACTTTGACTATTTACCAAGTACACCTTGTTGAAATAATCTTTCGGTCGTTATTGTTCCGGTAAGGTTATAAAAGGTGTGTTTGTGTAGGTTAATACCGAAAATATTATGGTGTCGTGTATTAAGTGCCTTCGTTATTTCATAATGTATTTTACCATTCTAAGAAACATATTTTTTTCTTTTATAGTAATCACCATTTAAAATTGTAATATGATATGGTCGATGGTTACTCACTGTTGGATACAAGTGGAACTTAATTTTCGTACCATGGATGCCTTTACATTGTATCTTGTTGTGGATGCAATCCCCAACACCAGGTAAAATAAAAAACATGCATGCATTACACACATGTGAGGATGACAATCATTAACAGATACATACGTACACCACATGAACATTAATTATCAACATCAGCTGCATTCCAAATATCTTATTCAATTCGCCCACGCTCTCTTAGCCTGGCCACACAAATATTTAGTGATCTCAAATTGTATACTTAGCTAATCTGTGGAAAATATCAGGCAAATATCAATATGACAAGTCCCAACTTATTTATTCCCCATAACTCAGCATTCCAGTAAATACCTTTGATTCGTCCGACTTGCTATACCTAACATTCCAACTCACCAGTTCAATTAGAAAACTAGCTCCTCGATCCAACTTGTTATCTCACTCGTTAATATAATCAATCATCCAACACACTCGAGATTCAATGATCTAGACTCGGTGATCAAAATATTCCATCAACATACATGATTCGTCAATAAATGACACTTTTATTTAGGGCATGATACTTCATCCTGGGGCATAAGGTGTGACTAACTGAATATAAACAATAAGGGGAGTCCCATTTCAAGAAGGATTAACGCCACATATAACAAACTACGTCGTTGCATTATTTCATCAATAACCTTGTAAATACCATCCTTGTATGCACCAAAACGTGGATCTCCACAAGCCTCATTCCACAGCTGCTACCACCAGCAAGGACGTAGATACAAAGAAGGTCATCGTGAACGTTTAAATTCCTACAACTTATATTGCGCATTTAATCACACACATTCAAAGTGTCATCTTATAATTGTAATAAAGATGAATCTTCCAAAACAGTCGGCTTGAAATAACAACTCTCTACACAACGTGTCACGCCAAGGGTCACAAACGCCAACAAAAGAAAAAATAAGCATGTCCTCAGATAGTTGCATTACCATCCAAAGCCAGAAGAAGATTACTGACGGGAAAACAAAAAAAAGGTAATTCAAGTGAATCAACTCACCACACCCTTATAACCATTCTTGTTCCCGGCAAAGAAGGTCACCGAGAACGTTTAAATTCCTGCAACTTCCCTTGTGCATTCAATCACACACATTCATAGGGCCATCTTAAAATTGTAATAAAGATGAATCTTCCAGAGCATACGACTTGAAGTAACAACTCTCTACACAACGCATCATGCCAAGGCTCACAAATGCCAACAAAAGAACAAATAAGCCTGCATTTATTGAATTCTCAGATAGTTACATTACCATCCAAAGGCAGAAGAAGATTACCGAATGGGAAAATAAAAAAGAGGTAATTCAAATGAATCAACTCATCATACCATTATTACCACTCTTGTTCCCGGCAAGATGCATTTCAATCCACACACCCAAAGATACCGAGTATGCTCAACCTAGTGTACGTCTAAACTCTTTGGCGCCGCGACTCTACATATATGCATAGGTTCTTTTAAAAATATTCATGCAATCACATTGGGAAAATTCCACATCTCTCAAAATAATCGGACAATTGTGGGTGTCTCGTTTGTATCGTTGCAAACGGTTGAAGAACTGTGCCTGACAAACAAGCCAGCATGCGAAGTATTATATTACTTGACGAAAAACAAAATGGATCCCCAATTTTGGAACTCCAACAACTTGTAATATAAATCATCATTGATAAATTATTTTATTATTGTTTGCATATATTATTAGAGCATTGCTCGGTCGAAGTTTTGTTATCTTAAGCTTGTTGTCGATGTTAGATGTACAAAAATATAACTTGATTTCTAGTCTATTAAAGTCAAGTATAGAGCATAGTAGTAGAGTATCAGATATTACTGAATATCCTCAAATATTGAAGACTTAAGGACAAACAAAGACATTTGCGAAACTTCATCAACAAAGTTATGTGAAAACTGACTTATCCTATTTACACAAAATATCTACCATTCTATCTTACGAAACTATGACGAATGACTTTAGTATATTTAATATTGCAAAGAAAAAAATTTTGAATTCAAGATTTTCTTATGTAAACTCTAGAAATATGACTCAAGCAATGGTTATTCATAGATCTTTAGCAATCCTAGTCAATAGCAATTTATTGTTCACAAACTATCTTTGTCTAAATTGATCTTTGAAATATTTCCAAGCTAATAGTTCACGTACTTTTTAGGGTATGTACACATGGTATGTATACTTATGGCCATTGGGAATGTTTTTGAATATTTATATGAGAGGAAAAAGTACACAAACTGCTTGAGGTATGTATACCATGTCATATTTGACATAGTTCCATAGCCTTTATTTCAAAATGTTAAAGTACACGAACTGTCGATGGTATATATACCATGTCAATTTTGACTTGGTTCTGTAACTTTTATATATAAGTCAAAAGTACACGAACTGCCTAGAGTATGCATACCTAGTATGTATACCTTGTCTTTTAACAAAGTGAAAAGTTCACGAACTGTCCAAGGATATGTGAACCCGGTTTGGATACCATTCAATTTGGACATGTTTCTGTACAATTTTTGTGAAAATAAAAGAACACTATTCACAAAGGATCTCTTGTGAAAAGGAGAGGGTATACCAAGTATACCACCAATTTTTTGTTCAGAAATCGTTATGGACAAACGTGTCTCAATCTATAGTACAAATCAATAGTAAAGATATGCACCTGATATGTAGACAAACTTTACTTGTCGATCTCAAAAATCAATATCCAAGTAATAACCTAGTATGTACCCGAACTGTTATAGGAACCAAATTCCAACAAGAACAAGTGTTGTAATCTTTCTTTCAAGATACAAATTCTCAAAAATAAATATTCTTTTAGATTTTCTAAGATTAAAAACTATTTAGGTTATTTAACATACTACTTGTTATATCTATTATAAAGATAAACGATATAATGCGGAAAAGAAATAACACAAGAAACCAGAAATTTTGTTAACGAGGAAAACTACAAAGCAGAAAACCCCCGGGACCTAGTCCAGAACTTTAACACCATACTGTATTAAGCCGTTACAGACACTAGCCTACTATCAGACTTCAGACTGGAATATAGTTGAGATCGAATCGACCCTACGAGCAATTCACCTTCAGTTGTACTCCTTTACATCTCTTGGATCTCACAAGACCTTACGAAATACGATTCCCCTAGTTGGCGTCCTTTACAGGCCTAGAAATTGCTTCAACCTAGCTAAGTGATACTTTTGACTATTCTTCCTCTAATAGAAAGCCTATTTGATTTCCTTTCATAAAGATATTCAATCAAGGTATAGAAATCTATATGCTTACGAGGGATCTTCAAGAAAAGAAAATATCAAGAAAACTCAACGATTAGGATAACTTATTGGGATATTTTGATTTTGGGTCCCAACTTTGTGACCAGTGTTGCGTTTGGGTCCTAGAAAGTTCAATATTAGAGTTTGGGTCCCAGGATCGTGATAGACTGTCTTGACCGTTAGCAAATTAATATATTTTTTTACTTAATTCCTTTTTTCATAACATCGTTAGTTACTGTTAAAGCATGAGTGGCGCGTGTAGTGTAACTGAAAAACAACTCATCCATAAACTCTACTACTACTTCGTTCTTCATCTCTTTTACCTGTCTCTCACATAGAAGTAGCAACCCTAGAACAAAAAATCAAATCAATGGGTTGAAAAAGAATAATTTAGGTCCATAAAGCTTCTTATAGCAAAATTAAATTGTTGTAGCTGCTCGAAGAACTGATAATTAAAGCCTCCGTGTGAAGAGATTAATCAATTAGTGATTCCAAAAGGGGGAGTTTGTTTTTACTTTCTTTTTCTAGTGGAAATTCGGTAATCAAATTGACATGAATGTTATCAATTGAGTGCTACTATTGAATGGTTGTTGTTGCATTTTGTTTGGGACCGTGATTTAATGAGGCTCTGGCTTGCTGTTGCTTCAATGTTTCTTGTTATCGGTTTCAGTTCCTATCCATTTTATTACTTGTGTTTGTTTTATATTTCAATTTGCTACTTTGATTCATCTTATGGATGTTTATATTCTTAATTTCAATTTGGGCTTCAACTGTACTGATTATTTTTTTGTGGATCCTGTGATTGATCTCTGATTTTGCTGTGATTTCGTTGATTTTTTCTAAGTATAGATGTCTACGGAGACGGAATTGGGTGTGAATAAATCTAAATCAGTGGGGTGGAACGTGTATAACAGAAAGTGTAATGGTTAGGTTTGTAAATAAATAAAAACATGATTTTGAATTGGTTATTTCCGAGCTTGAACAGAATTTATAACGGTCAACCACGGTCCTGGGACCCAAACTCTAATATTAAACTTTGTAGGACCCAAACACAATACTGGTCACAAAGTTGGGTCCCAAAGTCAAATATACCTAACTTATTCTCTTCAAAACTTATAGAGATACCTAATCAATTCTACCTCAAAAGAACAATCTAAATAAATCAAACCATAAGTGATTTAGATATATATCTCATGGATCTGAGACGAAGAGTACTTTGTGATTTCTATTTATCATGTTCCTAATCTATAGTTCGGAAACTAACAATAACCGATAAGAACAAGATCCGGATAACAAGACCTATCAGGTAAAAGATAGTCTGACCGGCTTTATGAATCCCTTAGTGAAGTCTTTCAAAGTCGTTACCTAATACAGTTTTACCAAAGGAAACCTAGGTTATAAAGGACGACTCTAGATGAAACTAAGACAAGAAAGTGCCAGGATCGATATTCTAGTGTGTAGGGAGTCATATATTTGTAATGATGAACATGGATTGGTAGCTTATA
>JAJJMB010010117.1:897856-928023 GCA_023531105.1 Papaver atlanticum | reverse complement strand
TAGGGAGTCATATATTTGTAATGATGAACATGGATTGGTAGCTTATAAACAAATCTAAATTCGTGATATTCTAGTGTTAGGGAGTCATATATTTGTAATGATGAACATGGATTGGTAGCTTATAAACAAATCTAAATTCGTGAACTAGTTTTCTTGTTTACGAATTGCTTTGTAATTAAGCAAGCTAAAGTTCTCCATATAGATTGTTCATGTATATGCAACCGTAAGTATATGAAATGAACCAAGTGGTTTTCCAAAGAGACATGGTTAAGTAGTTGTGGAACCGACAAGTAGGGGCTGCACATGGTTCGGTTCGATACGGTTGTTGGCATTGGAAACCGATGATACCATTTAGCATATTCGGTTTCATTCGGTTTTAAACCTACCATATTCGGTTTCGTTCGGTTTTGGTTAACCAGAAGTGTAGAAACACAAACGGAGAAAAGTTGGATTCCCAAAACTGTTTCCTAAACAGTTTGTTCTTAATATTTCAAATACATTAAAAGTCGAAACACAAATAAAAACATGATTACACGACAGAGAAACATGATTACACGACATGAGGTTCTTAACAACAAAGAATAAAATGGTCTAAAATGATAAGACTTTGAACGGACAAGGATATTTTTCCTAAAGAAGATTCAAAAACAAATTAGCAAGAACATAGATTCGAGCACCAGCAGCAATGGAAAAACTTGTTAAACTTGTCCCTGTTAACCTAATTCCAAGCAGTCCTTTGAATTTCTGCAACCTGAATTGGTTAACAAAACAGAGTTAGTTTCTAACCAACTACCCGATACCTTACTTCATAGTTCATTTGCACATAACATACAGCCAACCAAAACTAAAAATCTCTGATTAACAATATGAAGTACAAGTTCAAATAGGACATTACTCTAACAAGGCTAACCTTTTACAACTATAAAGTGTCCAGTTGATATAAACGACTAAAGTACAACTACTAGAGAAAGCGGAAGAAAAAAAAACCCATCCTAAACCAAGGAATCCAAGTTCTGCAATATTGATCAGTAAATAATTTTTATGACTCCAACATTATGCTTTAATAAGGAACAAACCTATGTACAGTTTATCCATAAAAGTTCTCAGATTATATTTAACTAATTATAGTAAGAAAAATCAAACACCAGATGAATGAAGTGATTCAAGTGAATATCTGAGGAAGCCAAATCTCGTTGTCTAATCAACATTTTTCTATCTACCCAACAGCACAATGAAGAGTTTCACCAACATCTGCTGACCATGAATGAAAATCAACACTTAAGGTTACTAGTTTACCACAATACTCGCTGGTGAGTCTAAGAAAGAAAGAACAAAAAAAAAAAAGGTCAATAAAATCACCCTCGTTCTAACCTAATTGAAACCAGATTCAAATCTAACCTTGTATGTTTTAATATTCTTTCGTCCACCATGCAAAATAATTCTGCAAAAAAAACTATCATCAAATCAGTTGAGAGTGATAAATCTAAACCTCACATAAATCAAATTGAAACCCAAATATTTATAAACAACAACCTAATTTCTCTAGAATGGTTAGCGTTTCAATTTGGGTTCGATCGAAATAAGCTGATAGGGATGATCAATGTTCATGCTGAAATCTAATTGAAACCTTAACCACCATCCTACAAAACTCATACTCAATTGTAGACCAAAATCCATCGTGTGCTTGAATAAAGATGTTTTCTCCTGTTAAATTCTTTTTTGGTTTGTGTTCATACTAGAGATCTTGATAGAGAAGAAGATGAAGAAGAAAAGAAGAAGAAAACAAAAGTGGTGGTAGTGATGGTTTTGGACTTCATTAATAGGGTTGTCGTGGTGAACTGGTGTCCTCGTGAGAAAGAAGAAGAAACGTCTTCCATTGTTGTTCAGTCGAGTGAGGACGGAGGAGTGTAGATAGATCTAGATACGTCTATTATCAATAAAACACAAAAATATGTTGCAACAATCATTGCTGTTAGATTGAGTCCATATCAAAATATGTTGCAACATACGTCTATTAATAGGGTTGAGTCGAGTTTCTTTCATGGTCTCAAAATGCTTTCGTGAAAAATAGGCAATACTGACAACATTGTCATTGCTAAGGAATTATTTCATTCAATGCATAAGTCAAAATCAAAACAAAGTTTTTTTGCATTTAAGCTAGACATGTCAAAAGCATATGATAGAGTTTCATGGTCTTTCTTGAGCTTCATGCTTCATCAAATGGGAATTCATGGTCACTTACACAACCTGATAATGAATTGCGTCTCTACTGCCACTTTTTCTATTCTCCTAAATGGTGCTCATTATGGTAATTTTAAAAGTGGAAGAGGTCTAAGACAGGGGTGTCCGTTATCTCCATCCTTATTTATTATCTGTTCGCAAGGCTTGTCCCTCCTCATGGCTAGATGTGAAAGTTTGAATCTTTACAGTGGATATCAATTTAACAACAATGCTCCGTCAATTAGTCATCTCATGTTTGCAGATGACTTATTTTTCTTCGGGAAAAATTCGGAAGCAAGTGTTCAACAGTTGAAGTGCATCTTAGATAATTACTCCTCTTTTTCGGGTCAGATCATAAATTACTCAAAATCCTCAATCCATTTCAACAAAGGCTGTTCTGCTTACAATAAATGGAGAACTATTCAGAAGTTTGGTGTTAGATAAATGGAAGTAACTGAAAAATATTTGGGTTCTTTTCCTCTAAAGTCTGACTACAGCGTTGAAACTCATGAGCCGTTAATAGACAAGTTTGGCAGTAAATTATCAGGATACAGATCGTTTTTCGTCAACTCATTTGGCAGAACAGTGTTGTCCAAGAATGTTTTATCTGCTATTCCTATTTATTCGATGGGTACTAACAAGCTCCCAAAGGGTGTAACTAATCAGATAACAAAGATTCAAAGAGCGTTTTGGTGGGGGCGTGATACAAGTACAAGAAAGTGTCACTTTATTAACTGGGAAAAAAATGGCCAAAGCAAAAGAGAATGGAGGATTAGGGTTAAGAAACATGGAACAGGTAAATGTATCTTTGGTAGCAAAACTTGTGTGGCGGCTTTTAACCTGTTCGGATGCAGTGTGGGTGAAATTGTATGAGGCAAAGTATCTTAGATCCATATCTTTTTGGGACTGTGATCCAAAGGATGGAGATTCTAAAACTTGGAAAGATATGTTATCTGTTAGAGAGTTGTTCATCAATAATTGTTGCTGGTTTCTTGGCGCAGGAAATTCCATACGAATATGGAAAGATCCTTGGATTCCTATTATCCCGGGATTTAGACCAACAAGGTTAACTGATTCAGATACTCAGGTAGAATTCGTCTCAGATCTTTTTGTTCAAGGGAAGAGAACTTGGAATGTTGAACTGTTATCTCAAATATTTCTGGTGGACCATGTAAAAGCTATCTTAAGCATTTATATTCCTCAAAGATGAGAATATAGAAGATAAACTTGTTTGGTTAAAAACAAAGTCAGGAAATTTCACTGCAAAATCGTGTTATAAACTCCTGGCAGATAATGTGGCTACAAGTTCAACAGTCTCTTCGTTTCCATGGAAGATATTTTGGAAAAAGATGAAGACCCAACCAAAAATACATACTTTTCTATGGAAGGTTCTTCAGAATGGGCTGGCAGTTTATAGTAACTTGTCAAAGTTCAACAATCATATCCAAAATATTTGTCCTTTTTGCAACACTGAAGAAGAATCAGTTTACCATCTCTTATTTTCCTGTTAATTCTCAAAAGAAGTTTTTCAGGAAAGTCCATTAACCATTGACATCCCAGATGATTCAACTCCGATGGACATCATTCAACATTGGTTAGGCAAGGAAGATCAGGGTATAATATTAAACTTGGGTCATGTATTCTGTGGAATATTTGGAAAATGAGGAATAATCGAATCTTCAATAACATTCAGCCTTCGATATCTCTTTGCATTCAGAAGGCCTTGCAGGATTTCAAGATTTTTGATTTACATCATGCCTTGAACTTCTGCTCTTTGGTTCCTATCCAACGACGGGACTCAGTCCAATGGGTTTCTCCTCCTCAATTCATTATTAAGATAAATGTGGACGCAGCGTATAACAATGGCAGAGGTGCTGCTGCAGCAATTGCTAGAGATTCTTCAGGCAGATATTTGGGAAGTGGCGCTTTCTTCTTTGATTCATTCTCCTCTGTGGTGACTGAGACTAAAGCTTATGGTCTTGGTATACAATTGGCGAGAAGATTACAAGCTTCAAAAATAATTGTTGAAGGAGATGCTGATGAGATACCTAAAGCCATAACAGGGAACATGAATGATATTCCTTGGAGTATTCGTTCCACTGTTCTTTCAATTCAAGACCGCGTCAAAGAATTTAGTGAAATTAGTTTTATAGCCATTCCTAGAGACTCTAATTTGATTGCTCATGATTTAGTTCAATTTGCAATTTCAAACTATTTAAACAGATGGTGGGTTCCTTATGAACCTCCCTATTGTATTATGCAACGCCTCATCTTGTTTGAGGATTAATATAATAAAATATCTGTTTTCTTAAAAAATAAATAAAAAATGCTACATATATTATTCTCGGTTAGATATCGGTTCGGTTTTGGGCAGAAACCTAAACTGAAACCGAATTTGTCGGTTATCTAAAACTGATAACCGAAACTTATACCATTGGATTCGGTTTCACTTCGGTTTGGTTAATAATCCAATGGTTTCGGTTCGGTTCACGGTTTGGGTTCGGTTTTGTACAGCCCTACCGACAAGCTTAAATATGAGTTTAATTATCACAATACCAAATCAGTTCATGAGTTGTATAAATTAGTTGTTGTACTATTAGAAAAAATAGCATCCAAGACTATCTCAAAATCGGCTAGTTCGCGAATAGAGCAAATCAATTCGTGTAAACGAGTTAATTGAGATTTATTAATCAAGTCTTTATTTTTAAGTAAAACAGTCTGTGAACTTTAAGAACTAACTTGACTACTCCTTATTGCTGGAATTCTTCTTTGCATTGTTCATCATGATACTAAAGTCATATTATGTGTCTCAGTATGGTAGATAATATGAGTAAATAGGATAGTCAGTCTTCACATACCTTAGTTGATGAATTTTACGTTGACGCCATCGCTCTTTAGTCTTCAATCTTCAAGGTCGATTCATGAATTCTGATACTCAAGTACCATGCTCTATGCCTACTCCAAGACTGACTGTAGTAGACTATAAATCAAGACATAGTTTTGATCAACTAAAATTGACAACAAGCTTGACATATCAAAACTTGTGAGTTTGACCGAGCAATGCTCTACCACCTTGCAGTTTTGTACACTATTTATTGAGGCATCCTTGCACTTTTTTCTAAATCTCTGGTAAAAACTTTTAAGACACATTCATAAAATCTTATTGGGCTTTTGGATAATTATTTAGTCTTGAGTTTTCTTGAACCCAATTATTGCTTGAACATTCACGACCTCACTTGGTGTTGGTGAACGATCATTGTGCACGGTTCCATAACCAACGGGACCATAATGCATATTCTTCTTTGTGATTCAAGGGAAACTTCTCACATACTTACATGAATCCTCTATTGAAATTTTATCAAATTAGAGAAGTTATTTAGCTTGAACTCCAAGCAATCCTTGCTTGAATTCAAAGTTTCCTTAATCCTTGATAATCTATATAAATAAAGGACTTTATGTACCGGAATTCTCAACCTCTAACACTCTGGTGTCCTAGTTCCTAAGCGAAAGTTGTCCTTTATAACATAGGTTTCCCCTGGTGAGACCGTACTAGATTATGACTTTGAAGGCTTCACTTAGGATTTGCGAAGCCCTGTCAGGCTATCTTTTACCTGATAGTTCTTGAATACGGATCTTGTTTTACTGGTTATTGTAGTTCACAAACTATAGATCAAAGACAAGATAAATAGAAATCAAAAATTTCTCCTCGTCTAAGACTTTGTGATTCCACAAGATAAATATCTTATCTCTTCTTTGATTTGTTTGGATCGTTCTTGTGAGGTGGTAGTTGTTGATGGTGGTTTTTAGTTCATGGCTGAAGTCGTAAAACCCTATATTTAATGTGTTATTGTTCTGCAAAGAAATATAGCCATTTAAAAGTGATGAGTGCCTATGCCTCTTTGCTTACATATGTACCAAGCAATTCAATATATTTTTATATGAAATTTATTAGAATAATATTGGTGCATGTAGAAACAATCCCAAATGTTCAATGAATTTTATTCAAGCTTCTATCTGCATTATTCACTAATGCAGGGCTTGCTGAGTATTTATCCTATGCTTTGTTCCTAGATGAACTCTTAATATTAACATGATATGACAATTAATGTTCGCTCTCAACTGAGTAGCATGAATTTCCAGAAGTGTCAGGATTAAGATATGCATGAAAGTACTCAATCAGAGGCACACAAGCTGCGCTGCTCTCTGAGATGAAAATTAGTGATTTTGTATCAACACATACAAAATTCACCAAAATTGATTAATTTTGTGACAACTCGCAAAATTCAATTTTTTTAACCTAATTTTGTCAATTTACAAAAATTAGGTTTTCTGCGGTCTGCGCAATATCTTGATCTCTATTGGTCGAGACTAAGCCTAGGCAAACTAGGAAATTGATCCATCATGGAACTAGTAGTAGTAGAATCCTACTAAAAGTTGGAAAACAATAAATAAAGGGAAACCGCGGCACATAAAGGTAGCAGCAAAAGGGGCGCAGCCACGCCACTTGGTCGGACGGTTTTCCCTAGCTGGCGCCTCCCATGGCCGACCGGCATACCCTATCTTGATGCCTGTCGGGCCCTTTTTCCCACTGGCCAATCAAATTGCTCCAAAGCCGCAGCCTACACTTTTAATTAAACATGGAAGTTGGCTGGTCGACGTGCTTAGTTTCTTAAGAAATTGAATCTTGACTGTCCATGTCAGTCTTAAAACGATCACGGCCATCCAACGTGGACGGCCTATTTATCAAAATTAGCCTCCCCCTGGCGCGACCAAATAAGTTCCACAATACTCACCGACAGGCCCTATGTTGTTTCATCCAATCAGAATTCTCCTAGCCCGCAATCAGCATTCACAAATTGCTAGCCAAAGTAGGCTAGTCGAGCGGCTTGAAAAGGGTCTTAATTAGGTCAAGACCGCCCATAGCAGTCTTAAATCAATCATGACCATCCAACTTGGCCGGCCAAATTGGTCGGCTTAGATCTAATTTAGGTCGACAAATGAGGTGTTGTTATGTTCACCGGCGGCCCGTCTTTGACTTCGAACAACCACACCACTTCTAGCTTGTGTGCTTCACTCCGAATCCTTGGCCAAAGTAGGCTAGTCACACAGCCTACAAAAGTCTTAAATAAATTCAACGACAATCAATAACTGCCGCAAATCATCTCAGCCATCCAACTTGGCTAGCCAATTTAACCGTTTGGATCTAATTTGAGCCGACCAAAGGGAGGTCAAAATGGCTACCAGCTATCCTTCTTTTATGAGGGCCAACCATCTCATCTCTAATGTACAGGAATAGCTCTTGGCAGCTTCCCAAAGATGGCCGGTCACGCTTGTTTTAAGAACGCGAATTCCACGACTAACTAAGGCAGGCTCTGAACAATGATGCTTCATAAGCATCGATTATTTTGAGATGCTTGCTTAAAAGCGATGCTTTACGTGCATCGAATGCAAGCGATATTTTATGAATATCGATTTTATAAATAACTTAATTATTTAACCTAAGAGCATTGCATGCTATTTTTTGCGGTAAGTCTTACAAACTTGACTTGTCACATATGACCGCCCGCCGCCTAGCTTGCGCGTGATTGGTCAAAATAATTAGGTCTTGCAAGCAAGACCCACTCAGCAACTTGCTACATACTACTCGAGACATCAAACATGTCACAAACTGGGGGATGCTCATCAGGGTATTGGTCTGGCGGTTTACAGCGTGCGGCGTGCAACACGCCCATTATGAGAAAGTGTCAGGAAAGGCGGACAGTTAGTGGCAGTAGAGAAGTAGTGGGTGTAAAACCAACCAGTCTTCCCCTCATAGTAGGGACGTGGTTTTCATCATTTTACACGATCCCCACTCTTCCATCACTTAACTATTTCCACTTCCTATGAGATCAGGGTGTGTTCGACTATGACTTGTATAAATAGATTTTCAATCTATTTTCACCGATAAGGGTTCATTTAACGCAAGTATCTAGAAAACATCAAGAACTGATAGCTTACATTCTGTAAGCAGGTTCTATATTCTGATACAAGTCATAAAACAACCACACCTCATAGTTCACCATTCTGATCTAAACACCTTCTTCGCTTCCCTCCCTAAGATCAACCCTTCTCCTTCATTTTGTGACCGAAGCAAGACTGGAACGGCCATTTCTTGGTTTAGGCCAGAATTGTACAGATTGATCTCTCGAATCTAAAGTACTCCGGTGCAGTACATTTGTTTAGAGTTCAGATTCATTTCTCGGCAGCACACCCAATTTATCATTTTCAGCAGAATCAGTTTTTACCCTACTACAGTAGTGATCTAGGTTTCTCTTTGATAAGACTGTAAGTGTTCCAAAACCTTGGGGATTTACTAGACTTGTCTTACTGCAAATAGATTTCCAAACTTTGATTAGAAAATCTAAAGAGAGATCAGTAGGCTTTCTGTTTGAGGAAAATAAGTATCAAAAAACTTCACTGAGGATGAACCAACTCTTAGGCTGTAACGGACGTCAGCTAAAAGAATCAAGTGTGTAGGATCTTGCAAGATCCAAGAGACGTACAAGAGCACGACTGCAGCTAAGTTCCTTGAAGGGTGAATTTGGTTTCAACTACATTCCAATCTGACATCTGAAAGTAGGTTAGTGTCTGTAATGGTTTAATACAATCCACTGGACTAGGTTCTGAGGTTTTTCTGCATCTGCAGTTTCCTCATTAACAAAGCTCCAACGTCTTGTGTTACTTACCTATTCACATTATTATTTTTTATCTCTATAATATGAATATCACAAATAGTACGTAATTAACCTAGATAGTCTTCGAGTCCTTATTGGTTGAGATCTCATAAGATTTTGTTTTTGTTGAATCCATATCTTGAAAGATAGAGTACAAGTTTTGTACTTGTTGGATTTGAGATCTTGTGCAATTCAGGTAGACACTAGGTTGATCTTGGATATTTATTTTTGAGATCGTCCAATAACTCTTGTACACAATCAGGTACACGGATCTTCGGTCTATACATATTGATTGTGCAAGAGAAAGAGAGAAACTCTATATATAATTCTATACAAGCGTCTTTACTATTGACCTTCTTGGTATTCGTATTAGGTTTTGTCCATACAGGTTTCCAAACAAAAAAGCTGGTGGTGTAGTTGGTACCCTCTTGTTTCATGATTTATCTTGGAAAAAGTCGAACGTACATTATTTTCAACCAATAAATTAGACAGTAAACTGGCATGATGACTATGAGATGTATTTTTTTGACGCTGGATCCATCCACACACCTTATAAGATTAGCCTAAACAATTCTTGAATTTCCTTACATCAGTTTTACTTTTTAGTTTACAACAAATGTACAGTTCACAAATAAATGCATGATTCACTTTAATACTAGACAGAGATGATTATAGTTCATGATAAATCATACTCCAAGAAAGAAATATGACAATTTTCTCAAACAGTGAGTGTAGCGGCGTTGTCACACTACAAGCAGAAAGCACTCCTATCATGTAGGCATATCGCCTCAAAAGTGAGCACTTTCTCTCATTGTAAGCACATAATCTCGTATTACAAGGAGAGGTATAAAGTTTTGCGCCATGCAAGCACGAGATATTGTCTCAAGCATGAGCACAACACCAATTTTTGGTATAAAATACTTATACATAGTCCGATATATATATGCCAACTTGCTCTAGCAGCAAGCGCAAGTTTTAATACACACAAAAAGAATGGTCACAATTGTAGGCACGCGACTTGCAGTTTATGATACAATCACCATGTCTCATTCATGTTCAATTTATGGAAAATTCCACCACTAAAACCAAGTGTAACTTTATTTGCAAGCACTAGCTTGGGGGAGTTTAGATACAACGTCGTCATAGTTGATCCAGGGATACTCTTCACCCATCAATAAGTTGAGGGTTAAGAGGCGATATTTGTAACATGTAGTTTGCTACATGGGAAGTATGCCCAATAACTCTTCAACATAGTGAATATGGCACATTTTACACACGACAGATAATTGGTCTCGAAGGCTGAATCCTATGTCCATTAAATACTAATAGCCCAATCTGCCATGATTTTTTGAAGAGAAAAAAAAACATGTACATCAATCTTCAAAGTAAGATGGACTAGGATGATAAGTGAGTCATGTACAAAGATAAGAATTCAAGTTTAAATACAAGAATGAACATGGTTAATTACTAGTCCAGTTACAAAGTCTTAACCTAATTATCATAAAAGGCAGGATGAATTTGGATGGGTACATGTCAAATACATTAATATTATACAGATAAATAATACTGATTTAATTATCCTTGAGATAAGGATGAACATGAAGGATACCTGGTCCACGTATATAGTCAAAATGAATTCAGATTATTTTAAGGCTGGATACATATCCTCTACAACCTATAAATAAAGGTAAAATTCCAACTGTACAAATATACATTATCTAATCATTTTCTCCTCATAAAACCAGCATAAAGCTCTTATTCGTTGAAACATGCATGTATCCCTACCTTCACTCGGCTGAAAAAATGAAAAATTATAGTTGGAGAGCTAAAGTTACCAAGAAATTGTCCAAAGTTAGCAAATATCATTGATCAATCACGAATCTCAAGAAGTATTGAAGTAATATTTCTGCTACAACACTTCTCCAATATTTAGAATTGTTGTCCCTACATGATATATTCATTTTTATTTTTATTTTTGACTCGACATGCTATAATCTTACTGGTTACTAAGAGTAGAGCTGGCAAACAAGCTCAAAACCCGCGGGTTGGCCCAGACAGGCCCGTAAAAACCCGTACCCGGCTTGGATAGTTTCTAAACAAGCCGGGTTGGGTTAGTAAAATGCTAGCTTGTAGGGAAACGTTTTAGCCCGGCCCGGACCGTAAAACCCACGGGTTCAACCCATAAACCCGTCTACAGTACTAATTAATAATTTTTATTTAATCCTGACCGTCAGATTATCTAGGGTTAATCCTATCCCTACGTTTAAGGTATAAAAGGCTAAACCTAAAACTAAATGAAGAGACATCATTCTCTTTCCTTTTATCTTTTTTTTATTCCCATCCTTCTCTTCTTCTGCGTTCTTCGGCTGGTGGAGAATTATAGATGATACTGAGAGATTGGGACAGAGAATTGAGGGGAAAGTTTCAGTTGGTTTTAGTAATGGTGTTATTGAAGTTAATTAAGTAAAAAGTAGATGGATAAGTCGTGAATTGAAAGGGGATCCGTGGTGTTTTGGGATTGAGATTCAAGCCAATTGCTTCAATTCTCTCAACAACAACGATTAACTTTTGGGGTTTAGTTTGAAATGGTATTTTAGTTTGAGTATTTAAAGGAGTTGAGATTATCTGGCAAAGGTATTGATTTGTTTAAATTGAATAGAGATTTGCTTAATTGAATTTGTTTTACAAATTGGGTTTTTTGTTGAAATTTGATTTACTTAATTGATTTAGATTTTGTGATATTTACAGATTTGCTTTGAACCATGTACTAATCCTCGTGGTCACTGTTTTGGAACGAGAATGAAGTTTATTCTCCAAGAAGATTACTCATTACAAATATTTTTATCTGATTCATGAGGTTAGTTTACTGTAACATTTGTCCCTGTTTTTGTTTCATAAATTTTGTTATTTTTTGTATGATGATGATGAGTTGAAATATGATTTTTGGTTTGTTGTTGAATGGATCTCTTCCATCATGAATTCTGTCTAGTTTAGCATATACTCGCGATATTCAACCATGTACGGTTCTTTATCGGTTTGTTGCAGCTAGTTAGGGTGGATTTGGACTTGAACTGTGGGTGTTCTGGTGATGCGGGCAGATTAACGAGGACGGAACTTAAACTGTTGTTTCACGCTTGATAGGGTCTAAGGTCAACAGGGGTATGCAGTGGTGATCGACGGAGTGGTTTGCTGCTTCCATTGAGGTTTGAGTCTCGAGTTTGAATGGAGCTCTAGTCTGTAATGTTAGCTGTTGTCATCGATGAAGTTTGCTGCAATGCTGATAAGTTTTTGCTGGCGATGATGGCTCCATTTTGAGCTCGGGGTTGAACTGTGATGATGATGCTCTATGAGAAGAAGAAGGTTAGTTAGATGATGGATTGAAGTTGAAGAAAGTGTTGCAGTGGTCGTGAAGGCTCTGGTGATAGAGATGCTATTCGGATTTTAATTCCTTTGTTTCTCAATAACTGTGGGGTTTTAATACCTCGGTTATGTTTGTCGTGTTGTATTTGATTCTGGGTTTGTGTTTGTTTTTTGAGATTTTTGTTTAATTACCTGATCTGATTATGAAGATTTCCGAGAGAGAGAAGAACAATGGAAGTTATATGGTTGTTGATCAAAGAACTGGGAGAATTGAGATGTTAGGGTTTGATAATATTTGTCTTTTGATGAAGATAGTGGCTGGCTATTGACCTCAGGATCACAAATTAACTTAATTAAAATTTATTTTTATTTTTAATTAAACAAGCCGGGTTAACCCGTGAGCCCCCAAGCTTTACCCGCTACGGGCACGGGTTGAAGAAATGACGACCCGTGAAGAATAACAACCCGCAAACTTTGACCCGTGTTAACCTGTAACAAGCCAGCCCCGGCCAGCCCGTTTGCCTGCTCTAACTAAGAGCTTCTCCAATGGAATGTATGTGAGGATGAATGTCTAAGTTCATGTAGGATACATGTCCATTTTAGACAAAATCCTTCTTCAACCCTAACTTCTTTAATCAATGTATAAATGATGTGACTTAATTTTAGACATTCACCTTGAGGATGTCAACCCATCCTAGTCATCTTTTACTTAATTAAATTGACATTAATATATTAAATAACCATTTTTAGCTCTAACTTTATCTAAAATCTTAAGTTATTGAAAATAAAATACAATAGATTGTTATAGACTGACTTCTAAACTGCCGCCGAGCTATATATACTTCATACACAAGTGTGAGAGCCAGAAAGATATGTGATAACAGGTGATATCTGCACATTTTGTCAAAACCCATGTGCTCTTGTTATGCTTGATTTCCTGGTCATGTTTAGAATTCTATTTAATGGCTGCTTTGTACTCTATGACTGACCGTGAAATCTGACCGACTTATCTCTAATGGACGGTTTTGACCAGAGAAGGTGTGTATTGGTTCTACTATATATAGCCTCAGGTGGATTTTGAGGATGATAATACTCGCTCAATTGAACCATGACTACACTAAATCGAATAGGTCAGATACAAATTCGTTGGATATGAAAAAAAATTCCTCCGTAATTTTAAGAAAAAATAAGAAAATGCCTTATCTGTGTCGCCACATAGGAAACACACATAATGATCATGGGAGAAGCTCTAACAGCCGAGGATACTAAAGCGTGAGGAATGCTAGTGAAGCACTTGCACGCATTAGAGCAGTTCCTATGGAATGAACAAACTCAAAGTTTGTTCATTTTGCTCCCACTATGGACTCAACAAACATGAAAAATGGATGTTCAAACAAACAAATTTGTTGGTTTGTTCTTTGAGTTGGATGATGTAGCGTGCGCTTGATGGAAGGCCGGGCGATTCGTGGAACAAGCGCTGGCGTTTGAGCCAGAAGCGCGTGGGCCATCTTCAACCGCTGGAGAGTTTTCTTCCAACGCGCCCGCGACTATTCCAGGAACGCCCGGTACAATTCCTGATTCTCAACGATTTCTTTAATACTTTTTTATTTACTTTATCATATTTTATCTCACTTCATCCTATTCTATCTCACCTAAATATTATATTATATTTTATCTTTATTCTACAAAACATTTTATATTAAAAAGAAATACTAGTGGGCTCCTGGAAAACCAGATTTGTTGATTTTGCTCTAGTTTACCATAGTGGAAAAAACAGTTTGTTCATCCACTTGGCTCAACAAAAAAATTTTTTTTGTTGATTGCCATAGGAATTGACCTTAGGTGGCCCTTATAGCTAGGCAGTCAGCAAATAATACAATCTTTAATAATATATAAATCGCGCTACCTCGCTTGGTTTTTCACCGCGTGTCCAAGATGTCCAGTTTAATTCGTACAGATGTTTCGGGTGATTAGATATTAGACATCACCACCTTTACTTTAGGGTTTTTCTTCTCTTCCTTCTTTGTATAATCGATCGGAGAAGAAGAAGGTGTTCTTTTAATTGGTTTTGACAGAATGATCAAGGGTTTGAGCTTGATTGCTTAAATGGCAGACAAAATTGCGATGATTCTCGATGATCCTGATAAAGATAATGGTTCTGAACCTGGTGGTGTCAAAGATGTGATGATTCTAGATGATCCTGATAAAGATAGTGGTTCTGCAGCTGGTGGTGTTGGAGAGATTGTTTTGGTTCTTCGTCCGGTAGGTCTTGGTGAATCAGGTGAAGGTATGCCATATGCTCCTGAAAATTGGCCAAAACCAGGTGATAATTGGAGATGGAGGGTAGGTAGAAGGACATTGTTGAATGGGTACATGTGGGATAGATTTTTGATTCCACCTGCTCGTCTATTAAAGCCACGGAAGTCAGGACAGCGAAAAGTTGTTTTTCCGAGTATTCAAGGAGTTGCAAAATTTCTCCAGGAGGAAATTCCCAATGCTGATGTAGATGCCTTCTTCAAGTCTTTTTGTTGGAAGATCCCTTCAAATGAATATGATTGGCAAAAAGGTACACATTCTTTCTGCGTCATTTTATCTTCATACATTTGGTAGGCACTTAGCTTAATTACAGGCCTAGTACAAATGCCAAGATAATGAAACTTCCCCTTGGCAAGAAGGTGTGCATGTCTAAGGGACCTTTACTGGATGATTTGTTATTGTAATAAAATTAACACATGCTTCCCTGACATTACTCCTGAATGTACTCAATATAGTCTGGGACACCCATCCTCAACATGTGCATGCACAGCTTTGATTCTGAAATATGCATGTTGCATTTTCATGGATATCATCACTTCTGTCTGGCTTAGGTCACTTCAAACCAAAACTAATAGTAGTACATTTTCAAAGGATATGGTAGAGACCTTTCCTGAAGGTGTCAATTCTGATGCATCTCAATCTATGTTTTTTGCTGCATTTAGGCCTGTCTGGTCAATGGGTGTTGCTTCATTCTTTAGTAATTTCCTTCTTCTCTGACACCTGTAGATCAGCTGCTTTATCCAATCATACCGCTCAGGGGAGACTCAGCTGAGGTTGAGCATTCTGGACATGAATCAAATACTTCGACTGTGGATTGTAAGGCTCGAAATATAATGTGCGTTGACCAACGAGAAGCAAGGAGCAACTCCCTATCTCTACCTGACATGGATTGTGATATCTGCTGCAGTGAAGTCAATTTCTGTCGCAATTGTTATTGCATTCTTTGTTCCAATATTATCGATTGGACTCACGGAGGTTATAGTTTTATTAGATGTGAAGCTAAACAAGGTGAAGATTATATTTGTGGGCATGCTGCTCATCTGGACTGTGCACTTCGTTCTTATATGGCTGGAAAAGTGGGAGGTAGTATCGGGTTAGATGTGGAATATTATTGTAGACGATGTGATAAGATAACAGATCTCATTCCACATGTTACAAGGCTTCTACAAACCTGTCAATCTCTTAATTCCCCAGATGAGATTGAGAAAATTCTGAAGTTGGGCTTAAGCATTGTGCGTGGCTCACAACGTGTGGGTGCATTGAACTTGCTCAACAGTATTGAGTTGGCCTTTAGAAAGGTATTTTTTGTATCCATTTTCTAAAGTAAGCATAATAGATCTGCAGTACTGTTCTTGTTTAGCCGGTCATTTGAGTGCCATTCTGTATTTAATGACGAAACTGCTATCTATGTCAGCTCAAAAGTGGGATTTACCTTGATGAAATCTGGAATATGGAAGGCGACATCTCAGAGATTTCTCCAGGTTAGTTTCTTTTGAATCCCCTACCTGAACCTGTGAGACTTTAGAATAGTCAATGAACAAGATAAACACAGTAAATTATGTATCCTTAGCCTCTTACGTGTTTGTTGGTGAACCTTAGTTTACCGAGTTATCTGCTTACTTTCATATTTTTTTAAAATAGGAGCAGAGCCTCATATCAAGAGCGAGAGACCAGTAGTGGAAAATAAAGATGTTTCAGCTGGGTCATATTCTTTGAATGTTGGGGCCTCTGATCTGAAGGCGCAGAAAAGTTCTCAAGAACCTCTGTACATAACTTCAGACCACCAGATTGAATCTGTGAAGCTTGAGAAGGAGGTGGAGCAAGTACTCCAAGAATTAAAGAAGTCACAGCAGGTCGAATATGAAACTGCAAAGGCAAAGCTTTATGCTAAGAAACGTGCTATACTTGATTTGTACCAAAAGCTTGATGCAGAGAAGTATAAACTAGATAATCGGTCATCTTCGAGCAAGAATTCTGACATGGACACCCTTCTTACAAGCATTCTGAACAGAGTAAGTGAGATTAAGCAGGAACTTATAAGCCTTAAGGATATGGTCCGAATTGCCAGAGGATTTGGAAGGACTCCTACAGGTATTCTAAAGGAACATTTTGGTTTGCAAAATGAAGACTGAAATTTGCATCTTTAGTGGGGTTTGGTAGGTGTTGTATATCACCAGCTTTTGTATATTCTTCAGGTTAGGTTTTAATTGTATGTAAAGGTTAACCTTCTTGTCTTAGCTGTTAAGACCTGTGGTGCATCGAGCTATAACAAAAGAAAATACTCCCTCCGTCCCTATTATATAGGCGGAGTTTGTAAATTTTGTAGTCCCATTAGATAGGTGGAGCTCTAGTTTTAAGGTTGTTTTTCTCTCATATACCCCTATTCATGATGCATGGTTATCGTACAATTTACTTTATTAGAAATTTATAAATCTATTAATATATAATATTTGTATTGGGATAAGATGTCCCCGAAAATGGAGTCCAAATTTGTGCACCCTCTAAAACCGGGTGCACATTCCTCCCATCCCTATTTGGAGGAACTGGTTGGTCAAAACCACTTTGACTTTCTCTAACACGACCACTTTGACTTTCTCTTACGAGGTTCCATTAAATACGTATATTTTCTTATTAAATTTTTTATTTTTGGATAATACGAATAGGAAAGCTATTAAAAATTGATTTTCTTCCATTATTCTGTGTCCTTTTTCTTTTTCTTTTTGAAAAGGAGACAAACCTCTTACATTAATATAGTTTCAATGGTGTTACAAGTTTGCTTTGAGATTTCAACCATTACATAGTATTCTAGCACAACATTCTCAGAGTTTAAACTACCACTACCACTATCAACACTCAAGACTGTCCACAGTTCTAGGATTTCCACCATTACAACCATCAAAGCCATCAAATGCCAATTACACATACAAGGAACAGAGTTAACTGGCCAAATTTGGATTGTTCTCAACAATACCAAACAAATTAACATAACTGCACATGGCAGAGATGTTAGGATTAACAAGTAATCCAACCAATTCTCAAGGTTTTTCATAAACAAGTTAAATGGCCATGTTTGGTTTGTAGAAGACAACACCAAACAATTTAACACCACTGCACTAGGCAGAGGAGTTAGGATCAACATATGATCCATCCATTTTTCAAGATTTTCTAAGGTACAGTAATTAAAGTAACAATCTAAAACTAAACTAAAGTAGCATAAAGTAACAAGCTCAGTCTAAATCGGTCTTTGGCAATTTGAAACGGTCTGAACTAGTCTGAAACGGTCTGAATCTGTCTGAAGTTGTGTCTGAATATGAGTGATAGGTGTTGTTGTTGTTGCTGTTACTGTGTTTTTTGTTGTTGCTGTTAATGTTGATATTGTCTTTGATTTCACTGTTGTTGTTGATGTTGTCTTTGATTTTGCTATTGTTGTAGAGTTTGATATTGATTTCAATCTTCCTGAAGCTGGTGTTCTTTTGGAAACCACCATACCAATGAAGATAAACCACATCCTCATCATGATTTGAGTAAGCAAAGACAAACCACATTGCAAGGTTCTGAAATAAAATCCCCTAATGACAAACCCCCAAAAAGAAACCATAAGAAGTAAACAAGAGATCTTAAACATTAAAACCCAAAGCTGAAGAAAAAAATTAGAACCCTAGTTTTTTCTGAATTTAGAGATTTAAAAAAAAAACAGAAGATAAATCAAACCCAAAAAAACCCAAATGTTAAAATCCTAGTTCTAAACAAGATTTAAATCTAATCTATTACTGAAATAAAAGGTTAATAAAGATCAAACCCCAGGAACAGAAAAAGGAGAAAGAAACGCCTAAAACGATCACAAAAGAGCACAAACAAAAGAGGATCAGAAAGATTGAGAATAGAGGAGATATTTTGGGTGGTGTCCGGCTCAGATCCGCTCCCTAAGGAGAAGATCTGAGCCGGCAGAGATGGTTAGTTTTGCTGGGTTTCTCTTATCGCAGAGAGAGAAGAGAGAGAGAAAAGTTGATTTCTCTTTTTGTTGGGTTTCTCTTCTCTGTCGTTCTTAATAATCAGAGTTGGCTCGTCTTCATCGTCATTCCAATAAAAAAATCTTCATCACAATCCTTTCAAAATAAGAATTTGTCATTCGGCTGAATTCATCTTGTTTTTTCTCTTCTATCTACACCTGATTTCAAACTTTCAAAGAGGTTTTCTTGTCATCTTAATACTAGGTAGGCATTTTATAAAATTAGCAGACATTTTATAAAATTAGGTTTTTCTTTTTTGTTTGGGATGTATGAGGAAAATTTTAGGATTTAATTTTGAGATTTTGTGCAAGTTTGATTTGAATTTGAATTTTCAATTGAAAGATGGAAAGTAATCAGTTGAGCATATAGTGATCCACATACAGAAAGTGTGAGGCTAATTAGGATTTTAGATCGTCAAATACGACATGATGATGTATATACATATAACCATGCATTATCAACAAGCTAATCATACATACATATTTGATAATAGTCCCTAAACATTCTTGAGATTTTCTTTAAGCCAAATTTTACAGTTTGTCGGAACGAAATGTTAACTCCACTGACGAACTGGAAGACATTAAAAGAAGAGCAAAAGGGTGGAGCGAGGATAGAGATTTTTTTGTTTTGTTTTTTTTGAGTGAAAATAGGAAAGTACAAATTAACAATAAATAAGGCATTAAGTAAATAGTGGTTTTGTGGCCAACCATTCCTCCAATAAGGAGGGGAGGAATGTGCACCCCGGTTTTGGAGGGGTGCACAAACTTGGACTCTTCCCGTTCGTAGCTTTCTTTTTCTTCGTTATTGGGGACAGAGCATGGGGTAAATTAGGAAAGTAAGAAAAAATTTATGAAAACCAAAAATTTCAAGTAAGAGAAAATTTATGAAAACCAATTTTTTTCTTATTCTACGAGATTTCTACTTTTCCGCCTATAATAGGGACGGAGGGAGCAGTAGATTTTGTTTTTTGAATTGATTCTTTACCAGCTCAGCTTGTAATAAGTAGATTAACGAACTGTTGATTTTCTCTTAAAGTAGTAGATAGTCATCAACGAAACTTCTGAACAGAGTCAAAATTCTAGTTACCAGGGCTTGATGAACTCAAACCTGGATTGCAATCATTTCGCATTTTGGGACTTGCGATCAGTCTATTTACTGCTCTTTGGATGAATTGGGCTTTGCTGAACTCATTAGTCCTACAAGAAGAACGATTTTTTGGGGACCAGACTTTTTTTGGGAGACCATTGTTTGATAAGGCCATATGCCCTATAATTATAAGGGATGTCCTAACCTAAAGTAGTGACATTACTAATTTGCCCTTAACCCTAATTAAAATAAAAACTAAACTAATAACCACCAAAATATTAACCTAATCTATTAACAAAACAACTCCTCCTCTACCCTAGCCGAACATAAACGTTTTGGGGGAAAAAACTTTCTTCTTCTTCTTCTTCTTCTTCTTCCTTTCAACATCGTCTTCATCGATTAATCGTCGATTCATAAAAAAATTAGCGTCAATTAATCAATCAAGTATAAGAATGGTTCTTCGAAAGAAAACCCCAAGAATCCAAGGAGAAGGTCCTGGATTGGCACATCTAGCAAATCTCCCAAGTGAAGTTCAGAATGATAAAGAAGTGGAACCGGAAGGTGAAGGCATAATAGGGTATCAAAGACGCAAGAAGAACCCTGAAACTGCCACTATGAAAATCCGCAGGTATTTTCCCACAAACCCACTTTTAATTTGATTTTGATTGGTTAAATTGAATAGAAATCATCAAAATAGGGTTTAAATTGAAGTTACAATGTGTTGTTCGATTAGGAGGAGTTTCGAAAAAACCCTAGTTTTTTAACTGAACTTCCTGAAAGGAAGAACACGAAGAACAGTTCGGTTCCACGAAATGTAAAATTAGTTTACCGAACTGGTAGTTCGGTTGGTTCGCAAAAAGTGTTAAGACTATTTTGTAACCGAAGTTTACCATTATTACAAAAAAAAAAAAAAACTGTTGAAACTTTGTAACCGAACTTTGCTATTTTGCCCATTATGTTGAGTTTAGCTTTAACCGAACTTTACCCTCAGTGGATATATGTGGAGTTCGGTTGCTTTGTATTTTTTTTTAAAATTCCTTCTAACCGAACTTTACCATTAATGCATACATATGGACTTCGGTTTGTTCGCATATTTCTTTTTTTAGATTTTCGTAAACGAACTCTTCCCTAATTGCATATATGTGGAGTTCGGTTTGTTCGCAAAAAAACTTGAATAACCGAACTCTTCCCTAATTGCATATATGTGGAGTTAGGTTTGCTAAGTACAATTTCTAACCGAATTCTGCTCTATAAACAAAAAAACAACTTTCAAAAAACTTATTCATTCATTTGAAAGTAATGTAACCACTGTCACGGGTATTACAGATGCACTTAGCACGTACAACAAGCCTTTGAACTCCTAGACGACCCTAGTGGACGAGTTATAGTCTCATGAGGGTTTACATAGAGAACTACCCACAAAATCTACACAAAAAATCCTAAAACTATCAACCTTCGTCGGAAGAATCTGAGTCCGATACAACCACCATAAATGGACCGCCGTATTCCGAAAATTTGGAATCATGAATTGATAGCTTTCATCAAATTTGAATGCTTCTCACTTTTCCTATTTTTCTTTACCCTTCATATGTGAGTTCAAAAATTCGTATTTACTAGTTGTAGGCTTCCCATAAAGCCAAGGAGTCTTAGCATGAGCCAATTTCAGATTAGAGAAGTGGTCGTACACCCAAACCTATGAGAAGGAGCCACAAATGATACATTTGCTATATGATTAGAAATAATACACATTCATTCGGCTACAAAAATAAAAATCCAATTATCAATAACAAAGTTCGGTTTGTTCGCAAATAACTTTTGCAAACCGAACTACAGAGTTCGGTTGCCTAATTGTTTCGTGCCTCAACCGAACTATACTCTGTATACTAACTATTTTGAAACACACAAAGGATAATTTTACGGGGTACCTGAATAAGGGTGTATAAGCCTCCAAGTTGACAAGTCTTAAGCCTCGAAGCTTTTCTGAGCTCCACTTGAACGAATGCAAGAACCGCCGTTCCCCAAGAGTAGTTGTTCACCTCATCAAGGTTCTCCAAAAGCTGCAGGTAATGGGCATTTACCAAGTTCAAGGAAGTGTCAGGGAAGAAAATGGTTCCTAGTTGATATAACAAATAAGAAGTCACATGGTTGTTTAGGATTCAAATGTGTTTGTAGAAAGAGATAGGTGAATGTGATAGGGAGTTTACAAGTGATATGTTTCCTTTTATAAAAAATTTAGGCCTAACAACTACTTTTTTCAAAAATAATGGACGTTGGGTGAGTAGTACTTTTCAGAAGTTACAGAGACATATTTGGTTACCTAGATAGATGTGCATATAACCGAACTAAAACTTGATCAAAAATTTAGGATTGTAGGATAGTTCGGCTATCTGTACAATTTTATCAGGTAACCGAACTCAATGCTTCCAAAACCAGGGAAAATGTAAGATTAGTTCGGTTACCTGGGAAATTTAATACGTAACCAAACTACTTTGAATGACAGTTCAGCGTAGGGTTCGGTTACCTGCGAATTTGTACCAGGTAACCGAACTTAATAGTTCTGTTGCTACGTAAACTTCTTTTCCTACCCAAATATATCACTGTAAACCTTCAAAAAAAAAGAAAAAAACAAATTATACAACTACACTATAATACACCCAAAAATAAGACCAAATTCCAAAAAACACAATCTTTAATTCATAATATGATGTTCAAAGCATACTTAGTTTAATTAATGGTACATTTAATCATCCTCAAGGATAGTTTGACCTTCGTGTATAATTTCTCTGACTTCCTCAAAGCTTTCCACATCTCCATGTTATGCTCATACATAATGCACCAACCCAACATTGTGTCAGGGTTAAATCCACGCCAATAAGAGCTTCCGGATATCAGAGGCAATGGACAATTGTCTTCTAATAGGAGGCCTATAAAGTGGTTGTTCTTAATCAACGCAATCACCAATCTCCTACGTTATAAACAATACATTCTAAATCACGCTAAATGGGTTGCTTTCTCCGGTGAATGGGAGTCATTGACTTGGTCTCTCACCAAAAAAGAGTATAATCTAAATCTTGCTGCATTTATCAAACATTGGTCTAGCCCCGATTATCTCGAGGATATTGTAACGTATGTTGTTGAGCAATGGTTGGAGCGGCACAAAGAGCTGTTCGTTTATGCATTTAGAAACCACCATAAACACTTTGGAAATCAAGCGACAAGTTTGGTAGAATCGGCTCACTACCGGTTGAAGATTTTTTTATTTTTTTTTGAATGTGTCGATAATTTTGTGATTGTGATAGAATTAAAGAGAAGTTTCAAAAAATCCGCATCATGAAGTACAAGAAATTGAAGGACCTTCGGTTGTTCAAGGGACTCCATTATTATGTTTCACATGCTTGCATTAAGAAGTTAATGGTAGAGGTGAATTTGATTGAGACATGGGGAACCAAGCCGGACGAGGTGTGTGTTTGTAACATGATGAAGTCTATGGGACTCCCTTGTCGCCATATAATAGTTAACTATGAACATGGCATAATCCCTTTAAGCGATATAGATCCATATTGGAAACCATTAAGTTTTGTCCCTCCTCCAAAGGGAGATGTCTGAGAAGAGTTTGGTTATAATGAAATGTGAATAATCGTTCTCGAGATGTACCGGAACATAAACAAACTCGAAAGGAAAATATTTTAGGATGACATGCGGACAATCGTTTATATGCACACTTCGGAAAATGTCCAAGAACCGAAAAAAAGAAAGGGAAAAGGTAGGCCAAGCACCAAAGAAACTAAAAAACAAGGAGGACAATATGCAAAGGTGTTGACTATGAGGAAAAATACAATGAACGCTTTTAGTAGAGATCCTTCGGCGCATGAGCATACCGCGGCGAACAGGTCTTAAACTTTCAGCCAGCTCTATATATTTTGTTCTGTAACTGAGCTTTCAGAAAGTTACCTCTAGAATCTGTTTGCTGCTTTGGAAACAGTTTCTTCCTACCATGCAAACAGAGCCACCGGGCAGAGCCTCCACCAGTAATCTTCACTTCAAACACTGCATCAACTGTACTGGCTTATCGATTCCATCAGACCCCAGTCAACAAGAGATATAACTGTAACAACATTGTAAATACAAAAGGGTATAAGAAAAAGTCCACAAATACGAATTTCGAACTACAAATCTAAATGCATATAGCCTAGAGCTTAAAACCGCGTAGGTACCTCGTACATGAGCTCTACAAGAGGAAAATTGGCCATTAGATAAAACAGCCGTTATTGGTGCTTTAAAACCCTGAAAAACATAAATACGAGTTCGCTATTTTGGTCAGATTATCATGTGTGGAAGTTCCAATGGTGATACTTGGAGATGCGATACTCCGAGATGCCAAGGAAAGATCTACCAAATATCATGAAAATTGAATTTTTCAAACTAGGTCTTGGTTAAATTGATTTTTTCAGACCAAGTCTTGGTTAAAGAATGCTCTTACGTTAAATAATGCTAGAGAAAAAATTTGTATAACCTATGCATAATATCACACAGATGACCAATATAACGAAGTTGTTCGAACTGAACAAACCTGAGAGATTATCATCATAACCGTGATCAGAGTGGAAGAAGTTTAATTTTCTTAGCACAAATGTCTTACTGTAGTAGAAGTACTATAGTTAGATACATCTTTCCCACTAAAACACGAATTTGACAACTAAATCTTAGAGAAGTTCGATCAACAAAAAAACACATACTCAAGGATCAATTAACACCTTAAAAGAAAGGATAGTGTGCTTACATTTTTGGTGCACAATAGTGGTTTGATCCAATGGTCCCAGTTGGACCTCTCTTCAACCAATTGGTAACATAAAAAACCCTTTTAAGAACTGATGTATTGCTCAGAACCCAACCTCTAAAGTTAGGAATGATGCCTGGCAAAACAGTTGGTGAGTTTGTGAGAAAGGGTACTTATACACAACTTATCTCTGTTAATGACCCAATTTAACAGAATGAATAGATAATGAGTAACCACAAAAACCGAAAGTCACGCATGGAAGAGATGGAGGAAAGCATATAGAAGGTTTTGCATCCAATTCGATAGTGTTTCAATTGCGATGATATGAGCAAATTCCAGTTCAATTAGGCTCAATTGTAAGAGCTAATTTCTCTTCAATCCAGATTGCCCATCTTATATTTTACTGGTATATAAAAATCAAGTAAAATTCGTAAATTTGAATTTGATTGTGAAGCATACATGGGAAACTTATGAATCAAAATTCCAGAAAAGATAAACAGATGAAAAAAAAAATCATCAAAAGACCTTAGATTTGATAAACCCTAAAATAGTAAGATAAAAAAGATTGATTACCTTAGGGTGTAGTTGTTTGGTGAATTTGTTTTACCGAAAACAGAAAGTCGTTTTATCAGGTGTTGGTTCTGATATTAACATCTGATAACCAAAGATTAAGATTTCATAATCTAGAGTTCTGCTGTAGAATAAATTGTTAGAGCATAGCTTGGTTGAACACACCAAGCGTTGGTGTGTCAAGTTTGGTTGTCATATTTTAGTGAATCAAAACTCATTTAAAGAGTCGCGTGATTATATACTAGAGTCAACTTCGTATAGGTTAGCTTGAAAGTGTTAGGATATGAGACTTACAAGTATTACATGAAGACTTGAAGAATGTGAAGAAGTATGGAGCTACAACGACAACATCATCCTTCCTCTTGAGGTTAGTAATATTTGACTTGAAATGTTTCATTCCCTAACGTATCTTTCAAGTCGTGCATATTGAAAACATAACTGCGAAGTTGTGTATAATACTCTAGTTAGACATAGTATTAAGGAATACAATACGAGGTTTATTACTTAACCATTAAACTTTGTATATAAGACATCGACATGATCATATGAATGCTATTGTGATTATGTATGGGTATGAGTGAATATTTTATCCTAGGAAACAATGTTTTACATTTTTTTAAATGAAGTAAGTTCATAAACTTGTTTTGTGAATCGAAAGGGAAATCGCAAGGCTTATTGGTATTGTTATTCATTGCAAATCTATTTTGAATTACCAATATGTGTGTTTAGTATAACCGCTCATACACTTGTTTATGTATCTTGGTAAAACTATTCACAAGGCCTGACTTATGTATTGGTATGACTTTTATTAGTGAAACCTATCTTAAGTAATCACTCAAGATGGTATGATCGATGCCTTGTAAATAGCAACTTTTATCTAGCCATTGGGGAACCGATCCTAGTAAGAGGTGCAACAAATTTACAAGAGGGGAATCGATCCTTGTAAGAGGTGCAACACGTTTTTAGTAGATGAGGGAACCGATCCTATGAACATGTGCAACAAGTTTGTAGTTTTGGGGGAACCGATCCTATGGACATGTGCACCAAATACAGGTAGTTACCATAAGTATGTGGGGAACCAATCCTAGTACCTAGTCAACCGAGTTTTGGTAACTAGCGTGACTATGTACAGTACTCACATGGAGGTAGAACCGAACTTGTTTTGGTAGAACCGTGAAACCCATGATTGGTGATTTGATAGGATAATCAATCACATAGTTCTTGGAAGTCAAATGAACCAATTCTACACTTGTTTGGAAGTGTGGCAAATCGGTTCCAAGATTGTAAATATGAAAAAGGATTTACAAAGTAAAGATGTCGATATACTTTGAACATGTGCAGTAATTCTTATCTTTTATTGTTCAAAGATATTCCTTAATAGCTAAAGGAGAATCCTAGGATCGAAATAAATTGAGAATCTTTTAATTAAGGTTTCTTAGTTTTTATACGCTATTTAATTTCCAGCAATTAAATGCATATCTTTAGAAAATAATAATTAGTAATGTGCATTTACTGATTATAGATTTTTCAATTGGGATTTCGGTCAATATTTGGACAGTGCATTTCTAGGAGTTATGAAAACCAATTTTGTGTTTACTGCATATCTTTGAGAATATTCGGTTTTGGAAATTCCTTGGTGTCCAAACTTCCTTGTCTATAAATATTGAAGTTTGCATTTCTAGCAAACTAATCCTCAGAGACAGCAAAACTACCTCAGTTGTGTTGTTACTGGTGGAGCCGCCTATCGGAGAGGAAAGTACCCTAATGAGGAGAAATCTCTTACGGCCGCTCGGTTTAAAGACTTCTTTGGGATTGAGAAGCTCTATTAGTACCATTGGTGGAAAACTAGATAATTGCAGTTTATTTTAGTTTTCGATTGATTTGATTGAGTAACGGTTGTTGAACTTTGATTGCACCTAGTTTGTTTATGCTTGAGAATCTTCTCTTCTGATATAAGATTCACTCAAACTGGATCGAAGTTTCGACGGGGATCTTTAGACTCTTTGTAGATCTAAAGACATCTTGTGATAATCCAACGTTAATAGACTCCGTTCTGTGTGTGATTTATCACAAGGGACTCAAGTTGATTTTGTGCAGGTGCTGATTGAAGATCAAAGAAGATTTGAAGACAAGAGGACTTTTTGGGTTCATAATCTTTGGTGTGCACAATACTTTTCGGCTGGAAAGGGATCCAACTATAATCGGTTTATCTTTGTGATAGATTGGATTGATTAGTTGAGTAGATCGGCATCAATACACTTCTTTGTGATTAATAGTATTGATTGCATAGTCTAACAATTACTTCGGTAGTTGTTGAGAGATTGATCTAAGGACCCGACAAAAGAGTTTATTGGTTAAACGGAAGAGCCTTTGTCAGACTCATGTCACGTTGTTTGAAAAGAGTTGTTACCGAACAGATTTGTTGTTCCTTTACTGTTTGGAATAAGAACCAAAGGAATTGTTCCAAGTGCGTGACATACTGCAAGTTGGAGGCGCAGGGATACTGAGGAAACTAGGTGAACTATAGGTTTAATTGCTTGGTCTCAACTATACTAAGTTGGTTTGATTTTGTATAGCGGCTTAATTCTGAGAGTATTCAATTATGGACTAGGTCCCGGGGTTTTTCTGCATTTGTGGTTTCCTCGTTAACAAAATCTTGCTGTGTCATTTACTTTTATTTTCCGCAATTATAATTGTGTTTAATATAATTTAAAGTAAATCGCACAAACGTTAATTCCTATTTTACTTGATAGAAAATCCCTAGAGTTTGGTTAAGTCCGAACCTATTATCAAGTAAACGAACTTCGTTGTTGTATTGTGTCGATCTCGTATCCATAGACGATCACACGAATTGTGAACCGATTAGTTGTATTGTCTCGACTCAGTCCATAGACAATCACTTTCGGAAAAGGACTTATAGGTGGAATTTTTTTAGATTGAGGTATATTTGGGTACCCTCGTCTTTTCATAAATAAAATTGAAGAGAAGGAGAATAGGGAGAGTGGAAGAGAGGTGTTACCGCGGTAGACGATTAGGGTTGTAAAAGAAGACGATTAAGGGTTTTCAATCTAGAAAGTGAGTACTGACCGCTCAAGCGTCGTCCTATACAAAAAGAAAAAAACACCGAAAAAACAATAGGGCCTTTTGTAATCTGAAAACGCCTAAAACAGCAAACCCAGCTCGGAGAACATGTATTAACCAACAACCCTAAAACCCTAACCAAACAGAGAAGGAAAAAAGAGAAAATTATTACCTGTTGTGGATTAGGGCTGAGGTTAGATTTGTTATTATTGACCATCAAAAACAACAACAAATATTAGTAGATGGAATAGGTAAAATCGTGTTATTAAATGAGGAACGAAAGCATCTGAGAGGTAGAACATTCTCTTCGAGCTCCTTAGGAATCGATCTGTTCTAATTAGCACCTATTTATGAATCGTTTCATGAGAATACACACAGAAAACAAATTTTTATGTGATGAAATAACCAAAAGCTGCGTGGGATTTTAGGGGTAGGCTGTGTAGGTTTAGGCTTTAATCAAAGATAAGAAAAAAAACCAGGGTCGAAAATACCATGAATTAATGGTGTGAAAAAACCAGAGATTCCTATTGGTCATAATATTTTCCGGTGGGACCAGAATCTCTAAGAAGAGAGCTTTGTTCAGCTTTTAACCACAACTGAGGAAATTCACCTGAAATCATATTATTAATTAATATCGACATTCACAGCACCATCTTCTTAAACCAATTCTCCATTGGTTGATCGTACGTTACGAAGAAAAAAATAAAATCCCCACTCCATTATTTCCGTTTATCAATTTATCAAATCGTTCAAATATACGACTATAAAACCTCAACAGGGATTCTCTTCCAAACTGGCTCTGTAAATATCTAAACCAAACTCTATCAAGATACCTATCGGTTATAGACATGTAACTTTCATTTAGAACGTATTCTATCAGTAATTTTTCTTTGATTTTGTTCTTCCCTTCAGTGGGGTTTCTTAAAAAATTGATGTATTGTTGTAGATTTTTGTTGGTTCGAGACGTATGGGGAAAATTAAGCCAGCATCCGTATCAGGTATGTATCGGTTTAATTTGGTAATTGTCAGCTACATTTCACCTGATTTGGATTGTTTTGGGATGTATTAGGTCAGTGCTTGGCTTACCAAGCAATTGTTTGGTGTATGAATTAACCCATTCAAAAAAATCTGATTAATGGATATTTACCTTAGTTACCTAACAGGTAGTCTTTTGTTCTTCCTATCCACACACTGCCTAAACTATTGCATACATGTCCCCAGCATTTTTGCTTACCTTATAATCATCCTCTCGGTGTCGGGGGTCGTTTGCTAGGTCTCCTTGGTTGGAATCAACTGCGAAAATTGGAGATTTGAAATGAAATCCACTTAGAAAGATAAAATAACTAGCCCATTGAATGAAACATATAATCAGTGCATAATTACATCCTTTAGGCAAATGCCGAATGAATTAAAATATAAATTCATTCCACTAAGTATATCATAATGTTGGCTGCTTAATCAGACGTCATAAGAAGGCATGGGAACCATAAGTTGAATAAATTTATTTAGTTTTTCATGACTAAATTGTTTGTTTAAAAAAATTTGATTCATGTGTGGATACTTATGGTAGCAATATGCATTTGTCCTAATCATTTGAGTTCAATGCCTATTTCTTATTCTTAAACCCTAATTTCGAGTAATCGTTAATTCACTGCTTAAATTTGTTTTTTTTTTGTTGCTTTGTAGAAATAATGTTTCTGGGAAAATAAAGAAATTGAGTTGCATACACTGAAGTACCTGAATTACACTGTATGGGTTAGGAGGGCTTTGAATTGCATAAGAGGTGACACCAGCAATTTATCTGATTTTTTCAACAACCTAGCTGGTGGAAAGTTTATCGTTGCTCAGTTTCATATGAAATGGTGAACAACATACCTTATTTTTGTACGCAGGTATGATTTGATCCCCACACTTTATCTATTGTTGATATTATTTACAAATGTTAATAATGAACTTCATTTTCGTGCTACATTTTAAATCACTTACCTGTTCAACAATTTTTGGCAGTTAGAGCAAATTACCAGTAAAATCTAT
>JAJJMB010010117.1:840670-897756 GCA_023531105.1 Papaver atlanticum | reverse complement strand
GGGGGAGAGAGAGAGTTTTGTATGACTAAGGTTGAAGTTGGAGGTGGAGGGAGCAAGACCAATTGGTTATTGCTATTAGACATCTTGAAAGTCCTGCCCTGCCCCAGAAACATGGAATCCTATTGTGTTTTGCTAACCTGGATATCTTTTGACATTTTACTAAGCAACTCACATATTGTTAAGCAGAGATAATAAATGGGGTAACCTGCAGCTTCCCCAAATACCATGAAACCAATGTTTATCGCAAGTTGAATCAGCTACAAACGAGAAGTGGGTTGAGTTGAATTCATGGAAACCAATGAAGTTGCCATCGCTGACATGTTGCTGCTTGATAAAAATGTAACAAGTTTTAACAGTGATTAGAATATGCTTCTGCTTGATAAAAATGTAAGTTTCGAACCGTGATTATAAATACTCTTACATCAAATTCCAACTCAATCATGCCCGTATATCAGTTGGATCCCAGTGGGAAATTTAGCTGGCGATGATCACTAATTACTTGCGGTGATACCAAGAAGTTGTTATGGTTATTTGAACAACAAATTCGTGGAGGTCATTTATATTTGCTGGACAAGTATTTAAATATAACTACTGAAGCCGAGTTTAGGCCAGCAAACAATGAACACCATGCATTTTTCAAGTGGTACACAGATCTAATATCTCAGTAAGAAGACTATATATAGATCCCTAGGCATAAGTTCCAACTACATAAAATTTTATTAAGAGTTGCGGTCTCGAAGGTGTTGCATATAATTGTGTTCGTCTTTTAAACATTACAAGGGCTATATATACATGGCATACATTCATTAAAGTTTGCTTAAGACCTGCAGATATTGTTAGTGTTCTGACCAGTCTCAAGGGATTAATAGAAGTTGCTGATAGTTGTCATTTTTTTTTTTTTTAATTTTGCTTATGATAATATATAATTAATGATGTTGCGGAGTTTGTGTCAACTCGGTAGCAATAACTTAAGCCTTCTGATGGATCTTTTTATCCTGGCGAGATTGGGGTATACCCAGATTAATTGGGGTATACCCCAATTTTAAATGGACCTAGTGCTCTTGCTAAGGGGTGGTCAAAATTGGTGATTTTACTTTAATATCCTTGAACTAATTAACTTAAAACTAAACCCTAAAATTAAAAACTAAAAAACTCTTAATCTTCCCTAATCTCTCTTCCCTAATCTCTCTGCTCTTCCCTTTCATCTTCTTCCATTTCTTCCATCAACCGAAAATCTTCAACTTTGATTTTCCAAAAAAATGGTTGATTCTAAACGATCAAGCAGCAAAAAAGATTCAACGGGTAATACCAAAAGATCAAATCAGAGGAAAAAGGTAAGGGAAAAGCAATGGCCAGTGAAATCCGTGAACCCAAAAATTCAATCCCTGAGAATGTTAGTCGACAAGGTCGTAACATGCATATCTTGCCGACTTTTCATAATTGCCATGGCGACTGTAAAAAAATTCAACAGCCGGCAGGGTATTTTTATGAAGACCTTGCCGACTAATATATGATTCCACATTTTTCTCAACATCCGGCAGGGTATTTTTTTTGTAGACCTTGCCGACTAATACATGATTCCACATTTTTCTCAACAACCGGCAGGGTATTTTTTTGTAGACCTTGCCGACTAATACTTGATTCCACATTTTTCTCAACAGCCGGCAGGGTATTTTTTGTAGACCTTGCCGACTAGTATTATTCGTCTCATGTGTGTCAAAAATAATAAAGTCGGCATTGTCTTCATTTGAATACCTTGTCGTCCAAAGTTAGTCGACATCGTCTTCATTCATCGACCTTGCCGGCCAAGAACGTCGGCATCTTCTGCATTCGTCGACCCTGCCGACTTTTCATAGTTTCATAATTGAAAGTGTTGATTTCTTCTTTAATTTTGAGTATGATTTCATACATCAGCTTTGCAATCCCCTTTTTAGAAGTGTTTGGGTAGTATGCTTTCATTTCCGTTGCAAAAAAATCCTCAGAACAAAATTTTTTCATCACAAATCTTCCCACATGAGTTCAATCAAAAACAAAATTTCATAACTTAAATTCATAAGTTTTAATCTACTTAATTAATTCATCTAAACTCAATTAATTAACCTAATCAGAATTTTTAGTGTTAATTAAACAAGGGTATATTAGCCATTTAGAAAATACATGGTTAAGGGGTGTTATGTTTTACTTCAAAATGACCCAGATTTTGTCTTATTAGGTATACCCCAATCTCGCTAGACTTTTTATATGCTATAGTTTATGGTGCATCTTTTTATATTTTGTGCCCTTGGTGTAATATTTTGTACACATCCCTTTTCTCAGAGATTTAATAATGTTGTAAAACTGATATAAACCTTTCGTGCTTATTAGATAAGTAAATAAGGCTTTCGGTTCATCTTTCATGTTTGTTTTTTTTAATTTAAGTAGGTTTCACCTAGAGAACAAGGGAGAAATCTTATGTTACCGCCCTTAAATAACTACAGTGCAACACAGATTGAGCAACACATTCAATTTGTTTGAGCCCCTGTTTGAGCCCTAGCGGCAGTAGCCTGTGTTTTATACAAATTTGTTGAGTTTGCTCTGATGAAAATAAATAGTTTTGTCTACGCAAAAGCCTGTAAGAAAGACTACCATGCAAGCTGTACAAAATTATAAGGCGAAATTTATCCTTGAAGTACCCATAAAATCAACTTAAATAGCAATCTATCTGTTTCCATTGGTGTAAAGTTGGCTTAAACTTTTGGGGGAGTGTCGTCCCGTCAAATGATGATGGACCAATCTGAAATTTTCAACTGCTGCACTGGCGGCCTTCACCTTTTTTTACTTCTTAATGGTGTGATTGGCATTTTGGATGATGATTGATAAACTTTTGATGTATCTATCATGTGAATACCCGGTCATTGGTGTTCAAGCAGTGGATGTAATGATTGGAGATGGAGGTCCTTTCCCTTTTACCGGTTCACAACTTCAGAGTTCAGATACAAAATAAGGTGTCGTGGCTTCGTGGAGATTATTTTCAGTTATCTGAAAACTAGCATACCCACTTTTGGTTGGGTTGTGTGTATGCTCGATTTTGGCGGAGTTTTTTTTGGGAGTTTGTTTAGAATTTTTATTTTATATGTCGGGTGTGGGTTTGGGGAATGCCTTCTTTCGAGGAAGAAGGCAGGAGATGAAGTGCTTTTTTTTTTTTTTTGGTACAGAAAAAGAAAAACAGGAGAACTAAGTTGTTACATTGCAAAGAGTAACAACATCAGGGGGTAAAACATTACTAGTCCATCTAGCTTGGACTTTGTGAGACATAGCATAGGAAGCCAGCTTGTGAGCAACAGTGTTGATTTTCTTTGGCACATAGCTGAAGGTGTTGTTGCTGTTTAGATTGACCATCAGCCTGTGAATATCCGCATTCAGTTTCCAAATTCTCCAAGGAATAGTTCTTACTTTACCTGTTAGGCAGTTTACCACCACTTGGCTATCTCCTTCAATGATGATGGAATTGAAATTCATCCATGTAGCCAATTCTGCTACAAGAAGGAAGCCATCAGCCTCAGCATAGACTATTGAGTCTGACATCCCAATTCGAGTTGCTGCGCCACAGCAAACACCATCACCGTTTCTTGCTATAACAGCACAGGCATAGGAGCCGTCTTTCCAAGTAGCGTCTACATTCACTTCAATAAAATAGGCTTGAGGGGGAGTCCAGACGTCCATCACATTATTCCTGGTGGTAGAATTACAAGCGTGTTCAGTTTCAGTTTCCCCTTCTTCCGCGAAATTGTAATACATGTTGAACCAGTGCATTGCCATGGCTAGGGTCCCATGAATGTTGATGTTTCTGTTTTCGAAGACCTTAGCATTACGTGTCTTCCAGATAGCCCAACATACTGCCATTCCCATGGCCAGACAGTATTCATTGTCATTGCTCTTGATCCAAGTTTCCACCATATTTTGAAGAGTTAGTTGAGTATCCTTTTGAAGTCTTAGGCCAAGAGGAGAGGCAAACCAAACTGCTTTGGCGAAGTTGCAGTGTATTAGCAAGTGGTCCACAGTTTCTACGGAGTTATATCATACATTACACTCTATAGAGACACCTTCAATGTGTCTTCCTATTCTCTCAGACACAACAATACCTTTATGAATAGCTCTCCAAATAAAGGTTTTTATCTTTGGTGCAACTTTCTTAGCTTCCCAAAACTTTTTCCAGGGGAAAAGATTGTCTCTTATACATGAAGATTCCCCTCGTTGTTCCTGCAGCAATTTTTGAAATGATTGAGGTGTGAACTCACCATGTTCAGTAGTTTGTCTGTTGATGCAGCATTAATTGGAACCTGGAGAATATGACTAGCCGTGAAAGAATCGATGTTTTGATGGATGATACTAATATCCCACTGGCCTGTGTTACTGCAGATTAGTTGATCAACCTTGACAACTTCTAGATTGCCATCCATTACTCTAACCGGAATAGCACCAGGGATTGAAGATACCCAAGGTTCTGAGAAGATGTTTATTTTTTGACCATTACCAACAAGCCATAAACATCCCTTTTTAAGATTTTCTCTGCTCTCCAACATCGCATACCAAGTAGTAGAACAAGTACTCGGTTTGTTGACTTCCCAGAATGAAGAATTTCTGAGATATTTTTCTTTCAAGAGTTGATCCCATAAAGAGTCTTGGTCTTGCAGGAATCTCCAGGCGAATTTGGCCACTAATGCTTGATTAAGATCAGCTAATGAGCGTAACCCCAGTCCGCCCTTTTCTTTTGGTAAGTTAAACCATTCCCACTTCAAGAAATGCATCTTTCTCTTGTTGCTGCTATGTCCCCACCAGAAATCTCGAATTATGCGAGTAAGTTTGCTGAGAATGTCTTTAGGAATGATGGAGGTTGCCATGTAGTAAACTGGAATTAAAGCTAGAACTGATTGAATTAGGACCAGTCTGCCTGCATGATATAGCGTATTTCTTCTCCATCCCGTTAGCTTCTCTTCAAATTTTTCAATGAGAAAGCTGAAGTTGGAGATTCTGCTTCCTTGTTGAAGAATCTTTACACCTAAGTATTTTTCCTCTTTGTCCATTCTCCTCACCCCAAGTTGTTGAATTAACTCGTCAGCATAAGACTCCGGCACCTTTTTACTGAAGTGTATCGATGACTTTGAGTAGTTGACAAGTTGCCCAGAAACTTTGTAGTACTGCTGCAGAACAAAAGTAACAGAATTGATAGTGCTGGTATCTGTATTGCCAAATAATAGGACATCATCAGCAAACATTATATGGGACACGCTTGGAGCCCATCTGTTTATTTTTTATCCGCTGTAGACATCATCATCTTCCATTTTCTTAATAATACCAGACAGAGTGTGAGCACATATAATGAACAAGTAGGGGGAAAGAGGACAACCTTGTCGTATTCCTCGTTCTCCTGTGAAGAAGCCTTCTGGTTGTCCATTCAGAAGAATCGAGTAGGAAGATATTTTCACACAACTCATTATAAGAGCATGAGCTCTATCAGTGATTCCTATATTGGTTAGGGCTTGACTAAGGAAGTTCCAGTCTACTCTGTCGTAGGCTTTACTCATGTCTAGTTTGAGGGCGAAAGGTCCTTGAGAAGTGTTGGAGTGCTGCATAGAATGTATAAGCTCCTTGGCAATTACGATGTTGTCTATGATCTGCCTGCCCGGGACAAAGGCAGATTGGTTTTTCTCTATTAGACTGTCAAGAAACGGGCTTAGTCTGTTTGTGATGATCTTAGTAACTACTTTGTATAGCACATTGCAGAGGGATATAGGTCTGTAGTCGACTGCACTTTCTGCATGCTTTTTCTTTGGAATCAAGGCAAGATAAGTGTGGTTAAGACCAGGTGGAATGGCTGAGTATCTAAAACAATCTTGGATTAGATGAACTACCTCTAGTCCAACGACTTCCCAGCATTTCTTGTAGAAAAGAGCCGGATAACCATCTGGGCCTGGAGACTTCAAAGAACCCATCTTCTTAACCACATTGAAAATTTCTTCAGCGCTTGGGATGGATGAAAGGTACCTGCAATCACCTTCATTCAGTTTGTTAGCATTATCAAGTAATATAGAATTAGGTTCCACATTATCATCTTTGGAGAACATGCTTTGGAAGTGATCAACAAGGGTATCTTTTATTTGATCATGGTCAGAAATCCAATCGCCATTTGAGTTTTTTAGTGCGAATATCTTGTTCTTGCTTCTCCGGTGGATAACTGACACGTGAAAAGACTATGTGTTCTTGTCAGTATATGGAACCCACTTTGATTTATTGCGCTGTTGCCAAAACATCCTGTCCCTTTTTTCCAACTCCGTAATCTTGTCGCAAATAGCTTTCTCACTTTCTCTAGTGTCCGATGAATGTGCTGAAGCCTGCAAGTCAACCAACTTCTGCTTCTCACCTTCTATCTCCATTCTTTCGTCACCGAAAGTTTTTCTGCTCCATTTCCAAAGACCCTGACCCAAAGCTTGAAGTTTAGCCATTGTATCTCCCGTAGAATTCTCCCAACTTGACTGCATAATGTCTTTGAACTGAGGGTGATCCGTCCAGTAAAATTCAAACTTATAGTTTGGTTTACGTTTTGGTGGCTTTCTCATGGTGTTGAGAAGGATAGGGGAATGATCACTCTCGATTCTTGGAAGGTGGAGAACTGTAGCGTCTGGAAATAAGAGTCTCCAGTCTATATTGCAAATTGCCCCTTCAAGCCGTTTGAAGATTAGAATATTTTGAGAAGCATTATTTGTCCAAGTAAAAGCCGGGCCTGCATAACCAAGATCAATGATGTCTCTTTCTCTAACCAGCCGTCTGAATTCATTGCAACTTATATCCGTATTTGGAGAACCACCCTTTTTTTCAAATTGGTGCATTAGAACGTTTAAGTCTCCAATCATGCACCAGGCTCCTTCTATATTTGCCATGCAGTCATTCATGTGGCTCCAGAAAATGTTTTTTAGAGGATGTGCTGGTGGACCGTAGACGCAGAAGAGATTCCACTCAGGAGTGCACAGTTTAGCTTTGATGATGCAATGCACTAGATTTTGATTCTTAGAGACTACTTTCAGATCAACATTGTCTTGCCAGAGAATGGCAAGCCCTCCAGAGATGAAGTGCTTTCATGCGGGGTCAAAAGCATTATAAAGGGTCACTGATCATCATATTCCCGATGTATTTGAGAATTATAACTATGTGATTCCTCATAATAAATTAGAACAAGTTTAACTTAGAGACACACCCAGGCAGCCAAGCTGAAGAAATATCATGTGATAATGCTACGTAGAAATATAATCAATTAAGCCTCAATCCTGAAACTAAAATGTATTATCACATGGAATTTACCATCTCCAATCCAAAGCAGTTAATCAGCTGAAAGGGTTGTTTGCATTTAAATGGTTTGGGCAGACTTCATCCATAGAGCATCACGCATTATTTTTGTCGAGTGGATCACATCATTCAGAAGCGTGGAACAGTAGGCATACAATCCATTTGTGCACATTACTGATAAAACGGGAAGAGGGGATCTATCAATTTTCATTGACACCCTAATAAAACCTTGAGAATCATCCCACCATCGTAAAGTGCTACTTCTTTCTCCCTATCTGACTATCTCATTCGCTAATGCATGTTATGTGCAAACACTACCTGAATTGTACAGTCTTAAGAAATGACATACAATGACATACAATTTTCCTAATGACGTATTTGACAGAGCCCTAATGACGTGTGTATAAATCTCTCGACGATCAGATGTTCCATGAAAATTGCTTTATGCGGCAAGCCGGCAAAGCTCATTTACAAAATACAACTAGAGATCAAATTTCCAGTGTTCTCTCTACGGTATGTTCTACTTTAAAAAAAATAAAGATACAGTTCCCCTTTTAGCAGTTGAATATTCGTCTAATCCTTTCATGTGATCCCACAATTGCAAATGTTAACGTATAAGCAAAAAAAAATAAAAAAATATGTCAATGGTCTCTCATGCTGAACATAATTGACCATATCCATCTACAACGTTTTTGTAGGGATTTTCTTTTTAAAAGAACGCATTAATTGGTTCATAATGAGATTTTCAAATTCTAAAAGAACGCACTGCTACAATGATCAAACCCCGGGTCGTTACGGCACGGGTCATATTCTAGTGATGCTCACTGGGTTTTGGAGGTTAATAACGGGACAATCAGAAATAGTTGGACGAACAAGTTTGTCCATCTTCATCTCATAACATCTTACAATATCAATGGAATTAACATATTCGACAACCTTTATAGATATATCTGATGATGTATAGTTGAAAATATGAATTGCTTCAATTTGCTGATGGTTAGCGACTTTAGTCGTTTCATACCTCTAATAAGTCACCTCTCCAAATTTTGGACAATATACCAGACATCCAAAATCCCATATAGGGAGTACTCCACTTGTACCATTTTAGTGCATCAAGTTCGATATGTCCAGCTGCTGTAACAGTCCATGTTCTCACGCTCCACAATTGCTAGCCAAGGTGTTAGAAGATGTTGTGTCGTTAGACAATCTTCATTTAGTTTCTTACAGATTAAATTTTTGATCATTGTTTTTCATTACAGACTTAGGCTCCATCTTGACAATTTAAACCACCTGAAATAATGACTGGTACAGTAGGTTACTACCCAAACACAAACTATCACCTGGCAATCGACACATACTCACACACTACACTTGATTTTGAAAAGCACACATACAGTTCACACAGATTAGCATCTAGTTTCCTAACACCCCCTCCCCCCCCCCCCCCCCCCCCACCCCACCCGCAAGATCAGAGTCTATGCAGGAGCAAAAACACTGAGCTTGATTCGAAGAGCAGAGAAACGTGTACTAGACAAACCCTTCGTAAAATATCTGCTAGCTGATCTTGAGTGGATAAGATTCGCACAATCAAAGCTTTGGAAGCAACCAGTTCTCTTACAAAATGGAAGGTTATCTCAATATGCTTCATCCTGTTATGAAATATTGGGTTTGTTGTTAAATATGTAGCTCCCATATTGTCACACCATAACACAGGTACTCTTGGAGATGGAAAATGCAGTTCATTGAGAAGAGATTGAACCCAGACCAATTCAGAGGTTGCATCTGCTAAGGCACGATACTCAGCTTCAGTGCTTGATCTGGAAACAGTTTTCTATTTTCTAGAGCACCAAGAGATAAGGTTTGGACCAAGAAAAATTGCTAGACCACCAGTGGACCTTCTGTCAGTTATGTCTCCTGCCCAATCAGCATCAGAGTATGCTTGCAACTAAAGAGAAATAGATCTTTTAAACTGCAAACCATAAGAGATGGTGCCAACTAAGTATCTCAAAATTCGCTTGACAGCTGACCAATCAGCAATGGATGAAAGTTGCATCTTCTGACATGCTTTATTAACTGCAAATGCAATGTCTGGTCTGGTGATGGTGGCATATTGCAATGCACCAACTGTGCTTCTATAAAGAACAGGGTCTTCAAAAGGTCTTGAGTCAATAGCAGTAGAAGAATTAAATGGAGTAGCAGAACTCTTAGCATTAAGCATTTTAGTTTTGGTAAGTAAATTGGTGATATACTGTTCCTGAGATAAGAGCACACCTGCAGCGTTTTTAGTAGCTTGAATGCCAAGGAAAAAATGTAATTCCCCTAAGTCTTTGATGGCAAATTCCTTGCTTAAAGCAGCAATCAGAGAGTCCACAGCAGATGAAGAGATTCATGTGACTAAAATGTCATCAACATATATCAAAATATAAATGGTTGAATGAGATGTGACTCTGAAAAATAGAGAAGTATCAGTCTTAGAGGCAGAGAAACCATTCTTGAATAGAAATTGACTTAATCTCTCGAACCAAGCTCTTGGAGCTTGTTTCAGTCCATATAAAGATTTCTTCAGTTGACACACATGATTGGGAAGTAACTTGTCAGTATATATTGGTGGATGCACCATATAAACATCCTCAGATAGATAACCATGAAGAAAAGCATTCTTGACATCTAATTGTCTGATCTGCCAGTTCTTGTGATGAGAAATTGAAAGAACAATTTTGACAGTTGTGGGCTTAACCACAGGACTAAAAGTATCCTGATAATCAATTCCTTCCACCTGATTATAGCCTTTGGCCACCAGTCTGGATTTGTATCTTTCAATGGAACCATCAGCTCTTCTTTTAATCCTAAATATCCATTTACATCCTATGGCATTGTGACCTGCAGCAGCAACAACTAATTTCCAAGTGTCATTTTGCAACAAAGCATTTATTTCTTCATCCATAGCAGCTCTCCAATTTGGATCTTTGCAGGCCTTAGTATAACATGTAGGTACTGTAATATCTTCACAGACTGATTGCACCTCAGAAGCATAAATCCTTGCTTTGGGTTTGAAAATACCCACTTTGCCTCTAGTGTTCATTGGTTGAGCATTATTGAATGCATAAGGAATAGTTTGTTGAACTAAAGTAGTGTCTGATGCAGTGAGAGGAACATGTGTAATGGTGGATGATTCATCTACCTCATTGGAAATAGCAGGTATACTTGTAGGTGAAGATGTAACATACATTGTTGGTAAAGCAGCTCCAACTGGCTCAGTAGTGAAGAAAGAAGCATATGGAAATTTACCTTCATCAAACCTAACATCCCTTGAAATTATGATTTTGTTGGTATTAGGATTGAAGCACCTATACCCTTTGTGCATTGCACTATAGCCTAGAAAGATGCACTGTACAGATCTAGTTTCTAATTTGTGATGATTAAAATTTCTTAAGCAGGGATAACAAGCACATCCAAAAGTATGTAAAAATAAGTAAGCAGGTTTGAGTTGAAACAAGCATTCTAAAGGAGATAACTGATTAAGTGTAGGTGTTGGCAGTCTGTTAATTAAGAAATTAGCTGTTTCAAAAGCATATGACCAGAAGGACAAAGGCAAAGAAGCATGATGAAGTAGAGCCAAGCCAGTTTCAACTATATGTCTGTGTTTCCTCTCTGCTGTGCCATTTTGAGCATGAGAGACTCTATGTCCTATGCCACAAGAATCGAGAAAGGTAGAAACATTCCTATATTCACCTCCCCAATCAGACTGGATGAATTTAATCTTTTTATTAAGCTGGTTCTCAACAAGATTCTTAAACTTAATAAAAGTAGGAAGTTCTTCAGATTTATAAGCAATTGGATACAACCATGTGAATCTGCTAAAGGATTCAATAAATGACACATAATATTTGTATCCATTCACATGTTAGAAGATGTTGTGTCGTTAGACAATCTTCATTTAGTTTCTTACATATTCAATTTTTGATCATTGTTTTTCATTACAGACTTAGACTCCATCTTGACAATTTAAACCACCTGAAATAATGACTGGTCAGTAGGTTACTACCCAAACACAAACTGTCACCTGGAAGTCGACACATACTCACACACTACACATGATTTTGAAAAGCACACGTACAGTTCACACAGATTAGCATCTGGTTTCCTAACATTCGACAACCTTTACAGATATGTCTGATGATGTATAGTTGAAAATATGAATTGCTTCAATTTGCTGATGGTTAGCGACTTTAGTCATTTCACACCTCTAATAAGTCACCTCTCCAAATTTTGGACAACATACCAGACATCCAAAATCCCATATAGGGAGTACTCCACTTGTACCATTTTAGTGCATCAAGTTCGATATGTCCAGTTGCTGTAACAGTCCACGTTCTCACGCTCCACAATTGCTAGCCAAGGTGGTTTCCATGAATACGCTTTACCCATATATCCATTAAAAAAAAAGGCTTTACCCATATAATAGACTAAGCAGACGAAATATGGTGTAATTCTCCTACAAATGATCATTGCTCACTTTTTAATGCTAATTCTCCTGAAACTGTTAGTCATTTATTCTTTCATTGTGTTTTTTCTCAAACCATCCGGAGAGGCATGGGTCTTTATTTATCTTATCATAATATCTATGATTTCAAAGATTGGTGTACTAAGTGGATTAGAGATAAGCAAAACAATCAAAAAGAATTGATTGCCACTTGTCTTTGGCATATTTGGAAATTGACCCATGTCGAGTTTGAACATGGGTCAATTTCTGCATTTCAAAGGATAGTGGAGGTCTGGGTTTCAAAAACTATGATTTGTCTAACAAGGCTCTGATCACCAAGACAGTGTGGAGGATGATACAAAACCAAGATAAGTTATGGGCTAAGGTAATGGAGGAAAAGTACTTCAGAGGTATCTCCCCGTTATGCATCGACAAAGTGAAAACTAATAGCTCTTGGCTCTGGAAAGGTTTCAAAACTGGATTAGACATTATAAAAGAGAAAGGAATGTGGAAAATAAGAAAGGGGGAAAACATTAGTTTGTGGAATCATCATTGGTATTCTTTAGAACACCCAAATATCCTGACTAATGAACAAACCAAACCTATAATATCTAATACCCTAACCCTAGTCAAAGATGTCATTCAAGAACACATTAGAGAATGTAACTCAAACTTCTTGCAACAAGTTTTTCATCCTAGGACAGTGGAAAATATCCAATCGATAAACCTAAACAACTATACCTCTCAGGATGATAGGTTAATCTGGTCTCATACTCCGGATGGCAGACTCACTGCAAAAAATTTCTACAACTGCCTCATAAACTCATCGCAGGGAGTAGTAGTGACCAACACAGGCAATAACATTTGGAAGAAGATTTGGAAATTGGAGGTTATTCCCAGAATCCAAGTCTTCATATGGAGATGTTACAATGACATCCTACCAGTGAAGGCAAAACTGACTACCAGGATGACAAACATATCCCCTACTTGCCAACTGTGTGGCAATCACGATGAAACCATCTCTCATTTGTTTCTTCACTGCACCTATAGTAGGGATGTCCGTTTTGGACTAGGAAGTAGAGAACCGGGTAGAAGTGACTCCACAATGAAAGAATGGATAGAAAATTGGTTCAATGATACAAGACTGTCAAAGATAGAAAAAATAAGGAGAAGAAGGCTAGAAGCCAGCTTATGCTGGTTCATATGGAAACACAGGTGCGACAAAAGTTTTAGAGCAATCCAGGTTAAACCGGAGACAACAATCTATCAGGTCAAAAATCATATAAACCACTCCTACAAAACCATCCCCCAATACACTCTCAACAGAGCTCCAACAAACAACCATCTGTTAACACTTCAAACTACCAAACCTAAAACAACAAAAACAGCCATAACTCACTGCTACTATAATTTTCACCCAAATTACTCCTTGGTTATTGTTATTTTCGCAGATGAAGAACAACAAACTGAAGACTCCAGAGTCTTCTCCTGCAGAGAAGCATCACAAGAAGAAGGATGTACACTGGGCGCTTTGGCATTGCTGAAACGGTTACAACAGCAGGGAGAAAGAATATGCAACATCCAGGTGGGCAACACAAAGCTGGCTAAAGAACTGAAGAAGAAATGGCGCAATCACCAAACCGAGTGCAACATCGACCTCATAAACAATTATGTAGATCATCTTTCTTATTTTCGCACTTTCGAATGTAATTACCTAAGGCAAAAGTGGTTGCCAAAGATGCGGGAAATAGCTTCAAACATTACCTCTCACACTGCCTGTTGAGTGGAAAGAGCTTTTCCCAGATACTTTTGTGTTCGTAAAACATAGTGCTCGGCAAGCTCTATACTTGCCTGAGTAACTCTATCTATTTAAGCAGTAAAAAAAAAATAAAAAAAATAATAATAATCCTAATCCTCTCTCATTGGCTTCATTGAATCCATTTATAGAGACCAGTACCTCATCTTCAGCAAAATATTAAAACAAAGACCCCATGTGCCATTGCCCACTATTAAATATGATCACTATTAAGTTTTTCTCTCATCTAATCGGATGGTCCTCAAATTAATTGAGAATACCCGCTATGTTTTACTAAAATTTCAGATAAATCCTTAGGGATACTTCAAAGAAAATTGAGAGTTCCTGGGTATACCCCAGAAATATCAGGTTATAAAAAGAATAATTTGTTTTTCGAAACAATGATTCTAATAAGATGAAGGATACATTTGAACTTCAATTTGTATAACAAATCCTACCCATGATACAAAGGCGTAGCATTCAGGGCCAACATTAAACCACACCCCAGACAAGGGTTCACCGTTCACCAGATGCATCAACAATGTTTTGATAAACAGCACAAATAAAATCATACTCTTTTATGTTTGTTTTCTTTCAACAAATAAGTTTGACATGGTAATATTGGACCTTCGACAAAAACAAAATAAACAAATTCTCTCTCTCTCTAGAAGGGGCTCAGGGAACTCCCTGCATTAAAATGAATGACTCAATACCTAGTTTATCTGATGGGGAAGCCTACAAAACAACTTCTGTTTAAATTACCTAAAAAATAATCCAGATAAATTACTTTTATCACAGATATTGTGATAAGAGGCTTGCTGATGATGACATTTTAGTGACATATGCAAGAGAAGAACACACTTCTTAATGAAGATGAAACACATTTTAGTGGACGTGTTACCTTCAGCTGAAGTTGAATCCACCAGCCGGCAGCTCACTGCCCCCGAACTGGAACCCAGATGGGCCAGCAGCTGCTGCTGCATCACCAGGGGGCAATGGCTCATCATCCTCTTCCATCCAATAAGTCTCAAGAATCTTCACTGCCTTCTCATAAATCTCCGTGTTGTCATGACTCTGCAGATTTTCAATCTTCTCTAGCCCTTCAGCTTCATCAATCAACTGTGCATACACATTTACACCACCAGTAGTACCTAAGTTCTTCTCAGCTTCCCCAACCTTTAAGATATTCTCTAAACCTTCTAAACAAACTGTAACAATTCTTGGGTCAGGACAAACAAGGAGATCACATAGTGGTCTGATGCAACCCTGGCCCACCAGATACCTATTCAAATGAAACAATTCCCCCACATTAATTGAAATGCAAAATAATCATAACAAAGAGCAAAAGCGTTTTCGGAAGGGATAAGAAAGACATACTTGATTTGTTCATGGGTACCACCAGAAGTAGCATTTGAGATAGCCCATGCAGCCTCTTTCTTTATATCAAATTCAGCAGTTTGAAGCAGATGTATCAGAGGGCCTATGATTTCAGCTGCAACAACAGCCTGTATGATTGAGAAAGTTGGACATAGTTTAGTATAAAACCTTCAAACAAAATCACAAAACCGAAAATCAAAGATTTGAAGTCCTAAAACAAGTCCTAAATATAGACAAAAGCAGAATTGAAGCAAGAATGACGACGTTAACGGAATCCTTCAAAACAGCCCGTATAACTGAGAAAGTTAGGCCCGGTTTAATATAAATCTTTCCAAGTATCTCGTGTAGACAAAAGATCAACGATTCAAACAAGTTGCATATGAGTCTTTCCAATTATCAGACAGAGAAGAAGATAAACGATTCAAACAAGCTTGTGCCGGAGAAAAAAAACAGAACCACACAATTTAAACAAGCAGCATATAGATTATTTGAAGCAAGAATGAACACCAAAGTGAATCCATGCAATACTAAAAACAAAAAAAACTAATCCATAGAAAGATAATCACTTTTCATTACCTGTATCTGATCCTTGTTCCCGGCTGTAATGTTTGAAATGGTCCAGCAAGCTTCCTTCTTGATGCTTTTCTTGTGATTGTTAGTAAGCAAGTTCAGAAGGCAAGGAAGTGATTGATGGTTGATAATGATCTGAAAAAGAAGGATGCAACAAGACATAAGATAACAGATGAACATCTAACACAACCATTAAGAAACATTACAAAGAGTCGTGCACATACTTCTACCAGCTACAAGCCCCTAAAATTCTATTGCTGGATGATTGTCAGCTGCTTGATTTTCTATATGCAAATACTATGTAAAGCTACGTAAAGTTTATACCCGGCATCAATGTATACAACAAAAAGCAACATCAGTTATTTTCTCCAAGTTCAATTCACTTCAATAGTTAAATAGAGTTTACATGACCAGGTTAAGGAAAACATTTGTTTACATTAAACCCCAAGAACAACTGGGTTAAGGAAGAGGGGTAAATAAAAATTAAAGCATCAAAACATCAAATTCTAGTTATTTCAATACCTGTGTCTGCATATCATCACCAGTAACAATATTTCCTACCGTGCGAAGGGCAGGAATGAGCACTGAAGCGGAAGGATGCCTGAGGGGAATAAAAGAAGTACAAACAATGTCAAATTCTGAATGCAGATCCATACTTAATAAAAAAAGGCCTGACAGAAATCGCATCGTAAATAAACTGAATACTAACATTAGAAGCTCCACAAGACGTGGACAGACATTAGCTTCAATAACAGCCTGGATTTTGTCATTTGTACCATCAGACAGATATGATAAGGCCCAACAAGCATCAGTCAGGACTTCCTCATCTGTTGAATGAATGAGACGCTCGAGTGCTGGTAGAGCAGGTCTTGTCTGCACAAACAGTAGATGGGAAACATTAAACAAAGAGCATATAATATACATCCATTACAAAAAGAATCCTCCAACTCAATCCAACCTGTTCAAAAGGAGGCTGAGGCTTGCCCCTACAGAAGTTTGATAAAGTCCATGTGGCATTCCTAAGCATAGAAAGTTTGGCATGCTCATTCAACTGTTGAAGCAATGGAATCAAAGCCCCTTGTCCAAGAACAAGATCTCGACATTTGGGGGAATCACCAGCAACATTCCCAAGTGCCCAGACAGCCTGATAAGTTATCAACAAAAACCATTAGCATCCTCCTAGCTTACTTATATCTGATATAGATATATATGTGTGTATATATCACAACGGCAATTCACAATACATTCAACCATTAACATCCTCCTAGCTTACTTATATCTGATATAGATATAGATATAGATATATATGTGTGTGTGTATATCACAACGGCAATTCACAATACATTCTAACCATAGCTGCAAAGTGTGGTTCAAACCCGAAAGAACCGAATGGAAATTATGAATTCATAGACGGAGTAAAACATAAACCTGTTCGCGAACATCATCACTTGGAGATCCAAGAAGTTTGACAAAAATAGGAACTGCACCACTCTCAATTACAACTCTAGTATTATCTGAAGTTCCCGATGCAATGTTTGTGAGAGCCCAAGCTGCCTCAAACTAATCAAATATCATAAATCAGTACGCAAACCTAATACAAACAACAAAAACAATTCTTAAACAGAAATCTCAAAATACTAACAAAAAATGTTCCTTACCTGTAGCTGTGGGTAATCTTCTCTCATTAGAAATTCCACAAATTTAGGAACAACACCCGATTGAATAACTTCCTCGATCGGAGGACTTCGTTCTGTTAACAAACAAATTCATCAATTTTCAACATAAAGGGGAAAACTCATAGAAAGAGGGAAAACACTCGTATCAAAAATCAATACCAATTGATAGTAGTTTCCGAAACTGTGTAGTCGCCTCAAGCTGTAACTCTCTTTCATCTGACCATACTCCCGCAATCATCGAAGGTAGACTTTCAAGCTACAATAGCAATAACAAAAGCCCTAAATCAGGCTTCAAACTCACTAAAATCAAATACTCAAAACAACGCAATCAAATCAAAATTATGGATTATGATATTATTACCTTCTTTTCAACACCAGTGCCGGCACCTTGAATAGCAGAAGTTGGAAATTGTTGAGCTTGCATACCTTCTCTTCTCTTCTTTTGCAAAGATTCCTCTCTTTTATTCTTACGGATCTCAACCATATTATCTTCTCTTCTTCTTCTTCCTTCATCTGCATCTACTGCTACTTTGTATCGATTCCTTCGAACCTCCGTCCTTGCGTTTGGCCTAAGAGACATCTTTGCTGGCTTTTACTTGATGAAACCACACAAACAAAACCCTAAAAAAAAACTCAAAACAATCAAGATCAGAATCGGCAGAATTGAAATCGGAACCGAATTGAAAACCCTAATTCCAGAAGTAGACTTACCAGTTAGAGAAGCCGAAGAAGAAGAAGAAGTGTGGGCGGAAGAGGGTTTGGGTTTTGTTTGGTTGATTGATACATTAGAGATCATTTTATAAGCAGTTTTAAACACTTTCTACTCATGTTAAATTACTAAATTAGACCTTGATCTAAATTTTATTACGATGTTTATCAAGAAATTTGAAATCAAACGGTAAGGAACCAATCGGTAGGAAATTTGTCTGACCTGTTCAGAGAATAGTTGACCTGATCAACGGTGGATTGTGTAGGTAATCTGATGTGGCAGATGGTGAAGGTATGGAAGTCAACGATGGGCTTACAAGTTTACTTGATTTTGACCTGCCGAGGAAAACACCTTTCAGCCAGCATATAATAAAGCCGGAAGCTGCTGCATACCTCTGCCTTTTGCCCCTCCCATTAGACCCTGGATTCATGAATGATCGATCAACTTAACAACCATGAGAATCAAAATTGGCACGAGACAGGGAAGTGTGGAAAAAGATTGGAAAAAAAAAGTGGAGGCAGAAAGCATATTTTAAGACCCTAGTTGTTGGGGCCCTATTTGAAGACCTATAGCTTGGGATTCCGTCGGTATTTTCGGTACCCGATATAGATTCAGGTATTTTCGGTACCCGATATAGATTCGGTATTTTCGGTACCCGAATTTCCAGCCTCAAATGATTTATATATGTATTTACAAATTACCGAACTATATGGTCTGTATAATACTTTGCTAAGTCATCTCTGAATTATCATTTTCTATCACATTTTTTATTTTTAAAATCTTACATACACCAATTTTAACCGTGCACCATCAACGTACATGTTATTTGCTAATTATATTGTATATATCATATGTATAGTTCCTTAATATCATAATATCTAAGGAGAGATTATGTTAAAAAAAAATGATTTTTATAGGTTATTGTATACCAAATTTTGTATGTCGAAGTTATATTCCTAAAGCGAATTATAAACCTACGTACGCCATTTCGAATTATCCCTGAATCACGAACCGTTGACCGGATAGTGGACCGAATTTACATTCCGCCAAAACGAATAATACTCGTATGTTTACAATCCCCAACATTTCTCATACCCCGAATTGTTAACGAGGATTGGGGATGCAAAAGAAAAGTTTCGAGGGCTTCATAGGATTCAAATGCTCAAATATGGATAAGGGGATACCAACCTTGTATCAGATGTTCAAATTGTCTTTCCTCCAAAAATAAACTTAAAACTGATAACCATTCAAAAACAAAAACAAAACGTAAAACCACTACTTCTCCTCTTCGTCGGTGAAGATGATGAACCCCACAACAAAATAAAGAATTAATCGATCAATAAGTTTAAATATTAGTTGATCCTTCAGCAATGACCTCTAATGGCCACCACTTTTTTTATTTTGATTGCTTAAATGTGTTAGATTTGATTAACTTATGATCCAGTTTTTTGTTTCTGAATAACTTACGGCTAAGAATGGATGAAACCTTAGCTTAAACAATAAAAACGGCTGGGAAATCATGAATTTTCAACCGTAAGTTAGTCATTCTTGTAGTTACGGTTGTGCATTGATGAACTCCTATTCGTAAGTTGGATATTATCAACTTATTACGACTGGGAAATGAAGAACTCCTAGCCGTAGTTAATATGGAAAACGAAGTTCCTAATCGTAGAATGTGTAGTGAAAACCATATTCACAACCAATATTAGAATTTCCAAACCGCAAGTGTTAGAGCACTGCTCGGTCGAACTCGCAAGCGTTGCTATCTCAATCTTGTTGTCAAGTTTAGTTGCCAAAACTATAAGTCTTGATTTCTAGTCTACTTATAGCTAAGTCTCGGATTAGGATAGAAAGTGTAGCTGAGCATTAGACTTCACAGCGTTCATCGATTGAAGACGAAGAACTACTAAGGGGATCTTGTGGAACTTCATCAACAAAAGGTATGTGGAGACTTGAACTCATCTATCACTCAAAAGTCTATCTACTCTATCTCCTATTTGAGACAAAAGTCGTATAGCTATATAGACTTCGATTATACACATTTGATATTTTGAGCTGAGTTTAACTCGCTTACATATTTCTCGAAATATGTGTTGGTAAGCTTTCGCTTTAACCAATGTTCATCTTATATTCTTGACGAAAGTCAAAAGATGATCATGTGAAATTGCCTTGTAACATCTTACATGATTTGTGTGAGACAGTCATTTGATGTAGACTCGGAATGTTTTGTATTGATCATTCGATCACTTGAAAATTGCTTCGAAACTAATAGTTTGTGTGAGACAACTATTGCCGTCTTCTAAGAATGTTTCAATGATTGAAATGAGAGTTTAGAACAAATAACCATGATTGGATATAGCACAGTATGCGTACTTGTATGCTAATTGGTGCATGATATTCCAAGTCCGGGAACCATAGTATGCATACCCGTGTGCGTACTGGTTGGTTTATGGAAGTCCGGGAACTTAGTATGCATACCGGTATGCGTACTGGCGTGAGTTTTAAGTTCTGGAAATTCAACTGAGTTTTGGAAGGTATGCGTACCCGTTCGCATACTGGCGAACCCAAACTTGGTCCGGCCACTTAGGTATGCGTACCCGTTCGCATACCTAAAATCGGTTTGTTCATCAACTAATATATTTATATAATAAGTAATGCAATCTTTTGCAAACCGTGGCTATAATGTTCATGAATTGATTCGAGTGAATCAAAATCGATTTTGCTTCAATTGTGTCTTGTATACTTCTATGAGAATATAAACAATTGAACAACTCTAGAACTAGTTTCATTTGAGTCATTTGAACTAGTTATGGTTAAGATGAATGAGGTTGATATGAAAGTGTTCATATCGCTAACTTCAGTTAACTATTATTGAGCCAACAAGGTGCACACGTTTAGGTACGGTTACTCATATCTAAATGAAGTCACTTTTCATTTGTGTGTAACAAACTAAGTTCGATCTAACGGTTGAAAGATATTAGCTTGAGTCTAATCAGGTTTTCATCTAACGGTGAATATTAAATGCTTTGTTACCAAGGTAACATTGATTGCAAACCCTGATTTGAAAACTATATAAAGTTGAACTTTAGCAACTGGGAAACCTGATCCCCACACCTCCTATGTGATACTAGTTGCGACTAGAGTCGATTCTCCTTTAACCTTAGGTTTTCTCCAAAACCATGTAGGTCAACGACTTAAAGACTTCATTGGGATTGTGAAGCCAGATCCAACTATTTCTCTGTAGTTGCGTGTTCTGATCTTGTTGTGTTCTATAGTGATTGAGTACTATCTTTTCTAAGATTTGCTTGAGATTTAATCTCCGATAGGCAAGATAAAAAGTAGTCATAAACATCTTCGTCTCATCGTTTGTGATTGCACAATATATTGTTTCGCTACCATACGATTAAGATTATTTTGAGGTTATTGATATTACTAGGATGTTCTTCGGGAATATAAGACCGGTGTATCAATTGGTTCCTGTTCACCTTGATTTATCAAAAGACAGAACAAAAACTCTTAGGTATTTCTGTGGGAAACAGATTTATCTATTCAGTAGACTTTTCTGTGTGAGACAGATTGGTTTATCAAGTCTTCGACTTTGGGTCGTAGCAACTCTTAGTTGTGGGTGAGATCAGCTAAGGGAATCAAGTGCGCAGAGTCCTGCTGGGATTCAGAGGCGTAAGGAACACGATTGTACCTTGATCAGTGTAAGATTGGTTAGGGCTTAACTACATTCCAGTCCGAAGTTAACTTGTAGTAGGCTAGTGTCTGTAGCGGCTTAATACAGTGTGGTGTTCAAATCTGGACTAGGTCCCGGGGGTTTTCTGCATTTGCGGTTTCCTCGTTAACAAAGTTTCTGGAGTCTGTGTTATTTCTTTTCCGCATTATATTTGTTTATAAAATTGAAATATTACAGGTTGTGCGTAAGTTCAATCAGTTAGTGAATCCGACCTTTGGGTTGTTGATTAAATTGATTGACACTTGGATATTGGTTTTTGATGCCGTCCAAGTTATTTCTTATATATAACCGGGCTCGCAAATTCCTATTTATTTGATTGTAGATTGAATTGAGAAATTGAGAAATAACTCTTGGATATACTTTTCTTAAGATTGAGTTTGGCTGTCTAGTTGATTCTCTGGAAAGTATATTGGAGTTAGTCCATACAGATTGTTAAGCGAAATATTGGGTGTGGTTATTAGACCCTAGCTTTTTCAGTAAGTTTGTTTACGACTAGCAATCAGTGTACGAACTATCCATAAGTGAGTCTGAAATTTGGATAAAAGTTTGAACTTTGATTTTTATTTTATTTTTTATTTTATTTTTTATATTTACGGTTAGAAGTTGAGTTCTCAACCGAAGAATAAGTTTACGGCTGAGACCTCATAAACTTCTAGCCGTAAAATACTCTTTACGGTTACTCCATGAGTTTTACCTCTTTTTTTTCAAATCAATTACACTTAATTAATTAAACTAATTAGATTCACTCAAAGCCATTACAAATAATCTATGGATAAAGGACTTTTGCATTTGGTGATCTATTTTGTCATCTTGTAATCCCTCAAAACTTCCACTATGCAGACCCCATTATTGGGTCCAATTTGAAATCAAGCATAAGAAGTATTGACGCTGACACGCGATGCATACAATGACGAGACATTGAAAAAGAAGCGTTATAGTTTTCAAAGAACTAGGACACATTTGCGTAAAATATATATATATATATATATATGTCAATTTTCATGTGTAAAAGATAAATATATATATATATACAACAATATTCCTAATAACAAATAACTACATATATGCATTACTGGCAAAAGCTTAGAAGAGCTTCACAGAACAAAAGAAAGTCATCCGCAACATCATCATATAAACTCTAGCAATCAAAATTATCCCTACAAAAGAAAAATCCTTCGAGTTTGAAGTACGTAACCAAAGACATGGTTGACGGTTGTTTTTCAACATTAAGTGAGTTTGAGCTTGCATTGGAGTTACCCATGACAACACAAAAAACCTGTGTAAAATGCAATTACCAAATTCAGTGAAACCCACGTGTATCGAACTCAAGTTTTGGAAGGGGAAGAGGAATCAAAAACATTGTTATATTTGAGTCAAACTACGATTAACATTAGTCCCGTTAAAATCTTTTTAATTGGTTGTTAGCCAGACAAAATTATTAAGTTTTAGTACTCACATATATATTTTTCCAGAGTATAGAGCTTCTTTGTACCGACAGGATCATTGATTATCTTTTGTTGCATAAATCTTTAGTAATTTCGGAAGGTGTAACGACTTCGAATGTAACAATCCGAAATTTGAGCCTAATGTTGTTGTTGTTTTCGGTATTATCCCAGAATCCTAAGCCCGGGATGTCACATATGCATCTAAGTCAAAACTCAATCTACTAGATCCGAGTCCATTTGATTAAAAAAAATGACCAATATTGAAAACGCGGGGGTATAACAACCACACCCAACTATTTCGTTCGGCAATATATATGGACTAAACTCCAATATAATTTTGAGAGCACCAAATACTGAGTCTCAATCAGGAAATATATTAAAGAGCTTTATCTCTTTCTCATAACAATCCGTGAACCTGATTGTTATGAGAATAACTCGAATGGTACCAAAGACCAATGTCCGAGTGTCAATCAAGTCATATCAAACAAACAATGTCGGATTTATCAACTATCATTGAACTACTCACAACCTGTGATATTCCAATTATATAACGAAAATATAATGCGGAAAAGAATAACACAGACACCATAAAATTTGTTAACGAGGAAACCGCAAATGCAGAAAAACCCCGGGACCTAGTCCAGACTTGAACACCACACTGTATTAAGCCGCTACAGACTCTAGCCTACTACAAGTTAACTTCGGACTGAAATGTAGTTGAGCCCTAACCAAGTCGCACACCGATTAAGGTATAGTCACGTTTCTTATGCCTCTTTAATCTCGCAAAACTCTGCGCACTTGATTCCCTTAGCTAATCTCACCCACAACTAAGAGTTGCTATGACCCAAAGTCGAAGACTTATAAACAAATATGTCTCCCACTGATAAGTCTATTCTTGTTGTTGTTTCCATCTTAAGATAAAGATCAAGGTGTACAGGAAACTCAACTAATAATCTGGTCTTATACTCCCGAAGAGCAGCCTAGAAATATTAGTCACCTCACAATAACCTAACTGATTAACAAAAGAAGTTATTGCAGAATCACAAGAGTCTGAGACGAATAACTATTATGATCACTTTTTATATCTAACCTATCGGAGATAAATCTCGAGAAAATTTTAGAGTAGATTAAACTCAATACGATAGAAAAAGTAAGATCAGAATACGCAACTACAGAGAAAATAGTTGGATCTGGCTTCACAAATCCCAAATGAAGTTTTAAATTTGTTAACCCTAATAATGGTTTTCAGAAGAACTGTAAACCTAGGTTAATGGAGAATCGACTCTAGTTTGCAACTAGGACACACGAGAGTGTCGGGATTAGGTTTCCCAGATGCTATAGTTCTCCCTTATATAGTCTTTCAAATCAGGGTTACTTATAATCAAAGCTAAGAGAGCTTAGTAACAAAGAAATTAATATCCACTGTTAGATGAACTCCTGATTTAAGATTCAAGAGATAAATCTCCACCGTTAGATGGTATTAGCTTGATACACACAAATGAAATATACCTATATTTAGACATGGGTGAACCGTACCTAAACGTGTATAACAAGCTGGCTCAATAACAGTTAACCAAAGTTAGCCACATGAACACTTCTAGCTTAGCCATATTCATCTAACACTTCTCGATCAAATATGATAATCAATCAATCATGATAGATAATCAAATGAATCTAAATGTGATGTAAGAGAGTTGTTCAAATGTTCACTATCTCATAGAAATATCCATGAACAATTTGAAGCATATTCGGTTTGGTTTGTAATTGTACAAAGTACTTATACAAGAACGAATTCATGAACATAATGTCACGGTTTGCAAAGCAAGTTCGCATACCTTAATTAATTAAAGTTCCAGGGACTTTAGTTTGCAAATGAACCTGAGTTCATGAGTATGTCATACTTACCGATTTTAGAACCTAACCACTGTGTTCGCAAACTGAGTACGCGAACCACAGTTTCAGACTTGCCTAGTCTTTCCTTTCGCAAACAATGTTCGCAAACCACAGTTCCGGACTTATCACAGGTAAACCCATTCGCAAACACAGATTGCAAACAAGAGTTCCGGACCTGAACTAGTATTTCACAGTTCGCATACTAGGTACGCATATTGTGCTGTAACCAGACATTGGTAGTAGTTCTAAAACTCTCATTCAATCATTGAAACATCCTTAGAAGATAACAATGGTAATCTTACACATACCACTAGCTTCAAGTAATTTTCAAGTGATTAATTGATCAATACGAAACTTCCCAAGTTAAAATCAAATGATTGTCTCACACAAATCATGTAAGATGTTCAAGGTAATTTTCACATGATCATCTTGACTTAATATTTAGTTTCCAACAAATAAATTGTTTACCACTAAACTCGTCAAGTAGATGATGAAGCCTTCTAAGCTTTAAATTTGTATTTCGAGAAATATATAAACGAGATAAACTCGACCAAAATTTCAAATGTGTATAACACAAAGTCTATATAGCTATACGACTTAGTCTCATTAGAATATTGTTAGAGCATAGCTCGGTTGAACTCACCAAGCGTTGGTATGTCAAGTTTGGTTGTCATATTTTAGAATCAAAACTCATCTAGAGTCGCTTGATTAAATACTCGAGTCAACTTCGTTTAGGTTAGACTAGAAAGTATAGGAATGTTGAGACATACAAGTATTACTCCGAAGACCTGAAGAATGTGAAGAAGTAACGAAGTACAACGACGACATCATCCTTCCACTTGAGGTTAGTAATATTGACTTGAACTTTTTCATTCCTAACGTATCTTTCAAGTCGTGATATATTGAAAACATAACTGCAAAGTTGTATATAATATACATATTGTATATGATACTCTAGTGATGTGATGTGATCATAATAGTATGATCATAGTATTAAGGAATTAGACTACGAAGTATAACGCTTATCTTTTGAACTTCGTAGATATGACATCGACATAATCTTGTATATAGTGTTATGATTATGTGTATGGGTTATGGTGAAGATTTCATCATAGGAAACAATGTTTTACATTTGTTTAAAGGAAGTACATTCACGAATTTGTTTCATGAATCGAAAGGGAAATCAATAGACTTATTGGTCCGGCTATTCATTGCATATCTTTGGATGACCAATATGTGTGAGATGGTAGAACCGATCTTAACTTAGGTTATGTATCTTGGTATAATTAATCACAATGCCTAAACTTATGATTTGGTATGACCGGTCCTTGTAATTAGTGTAACCGATCCTAAGTAATCACCATGTGATGGTTTGATCGATCCTTGTAATTGGTATGACCGATCATAAGTGTTGTGTGACCGATCCTTGTAATTGGTGTAACCGGTCCTGGTAATTGGTGTGACCGATCACAAGTAGATATCATGTGTAGATGGAACCGATCCTTGTAACTGGTGTAACCGATCCTAGTGACTGGTGTGACCGATCACAAGTTGGTACAATATTTAGGTATAACCGATCCTAATGATGGTATAACCGATCCGAACCCTTGTATGATTTGGTATGACCAATCACATAGTAGTCTTGGAATACAGGCAAACCAATTCTAAACTTGTTCAGGAAAGCAAATCCATGTAAATATGAAATAAGGATTTGCAGTAAAAAGATATCAACATACTTTGAACACGAGCAGTAACTCTTATCATTTATTGTTTGGAAGTGATGAAAGAATTTTTCTTGGTTATGCTTCTGATAGTCGTGCCTTCCGGGTATATAACCTTCAAACCAAAGTCATGATAGAATCAATTAATGTTGTTATTGATGACATCAGTAATTTTCATCAAGATAATCATATTGCTGCGAAACTTCCTTCTTCAAAAACTGTTAATAAAGAAAAACAAATTGAAGAGGAACCATTAATTGTTCCTACTATCACACGCCCATTTAATCGCCTAAAATTTTCCATGGGACATGACCGGCAATACTTGCAATTCAGTGAACCAACTTCACCCACAAGTACTCAGCCTTGCATACTTGCATCAAAGTATGCATCTGCCTTCACTCTTAAGGCAATACGCAACGGAAGTCTTTTCTTCTTTCTCTCTAACTCTTCATGCCCCCATAAGCATAAGAGGTTTGCCATATATCAATTCCAATTGAAAACTTTACAACATCAGCAACATAATGAACACAAAGAACTAACACAATAAACACATTTCATTGCATTAAGAAGATTATACAAAACTTCTGTCCAACCAATGGAATAAACAGGCCATCACCCTCTTGGTGATGCCTTGTTCTCTCAAAACATGAGACTAACTCTACCAACTCTCTCCTATGTAAGCCTACTGATTTTCTAATGTCTCTACACTATTTATACAGTGGTTACAAGGGCCAAAAACCGTGCACAACACTTGCACACACATGGAACAGCCATGTGTCCCATAGGGTAGTTTCCAAAACCGCCAATCTGCTTTTCAACTGCCACATTTTGTGTTGTCATGCAGATTGAAGCCACACTTGTATTGAATGGTTAGGGACACTCTACTAAGGTTATGAACTCATTTTATAGCCATTCTAACTTGTCTCGCACCTTTGGCACGCTTGTGAAGCCAATAACCAACTAATAACCGCCACATAAGCCATATTGCACTACTGTTGCGCATTTCTGAACTTGGCCTTGATCCGATGCACAACCATCTTGGCCCTGCATTCTTCTTTCTCTAAGCTAATACACAGTCAATCTTTGTACTCCAATCATCAGGGACAACACCTTAAGCTCATTCTGGTTATTCATGCGTTATATGCTTCACTTAGCCAATTTGCTTGACAATAACAATGCCACTCTTGCATTGCTAGCTTGTTTGCACCGTTCAAGCTTTGTCCCTGCCTTGAACTAATTCTTAGTCTATTCTACCTTCTTGCATCATCCTTGAGTTTGGGCCAACTCAATTCCATGGATATGCCTTAATGCCAACATCGTATGTTGCATCTTGCCACTTTGGCCTTGCCTTGCCTTTCCCTCAATGAAGCTTCATTGTTTCGGACAATAAGCTTCATTACTTAGCCAAATGTATTTACAATGTAGCACTACCTTTGTGCTTCACTGTCCCCGTAGATTTCTGCCATTCTTAGCACTTTACAGTCTATGCAGTGTCGCGCAATCATTGTCAGACACTGACTTGGCCTGCAACACTATAACGCGTAATCATTATGCGTTACTTGCCTGACCGGTCATAGACCTCCCCCACCTAATCTGTTCAACGTTCTCGTTGAACACAACAAAGTATACTCGCTATACTTGTTCTTTGGCCTTGTACACTTCTGAGCCTATCTCAGAAATCAGCAAACTTGTTTGGCCTTTTCCCTTGCCAAAACTTTTCTGCCTAGTACCATATGCCATCACTTAGCTTACTGCCTTGTCATTGATCCTACTGACTTGTATTTTTCTTGTCACGTTGGCCTACGCTTCAACTTCAACTACAATCGCATATCAACGCCCAAATGCAACATAGAAATTCCTCTTGCCAATTTACTGAATTAGGCTTGAATTTCACTTGAATCATTTGCGCCTAAGTGCACGCAAGCAATGATTCTTACCAACTGATCACACTGATCATTTCCATAGTCTTTCGCCTTCATTTTCCGACTTTAGTTGCACCACGCAACATAACAGGATTATACAAGATTTGGCCTCATCCTTCAATCATATGCGCCTATGCCAAATCATGTCATGCCTTAAGGTATGCATCCTATGATTCCATACCACTCTTGGTATGCGCCGAAACCTATAGCCTTTGCTGCACTTTTCCAACATCAGCACTTTCACTATATTTGGCCTCCAAATCATATTGCAAACTTCACCTTTTTGGACTTGCATCATTTGTATGCCAAAGAACCTGCACCTTGCTGTTCTTTGCTTGCATTGTCGCTACAACTTGATTGAAATGCATGACTTTGGTATAGTCATGACTTAGGATTACGTGGGACATCCCACCGTCACTTTGTACAAGGCATCCTCTTCACGCGCCTTTGAAACCAGCAATTTAAGCATCACTTGCTTTTTCAAACTGCTACGCTTTAATGTGGCGGAAAAACAACATCATGTTCTTCCTAACTATGAGTTACTCTTAACTCATATATTTGATGGACTTACATCTTCATTCTTGCTGCGTTACTCCATGCTATCGCTGCCAAATGCTGTCGCACTTCCACATAACTCTCAACAACAAACTCGACTATGCCACCAACTCTATTTGCTCATTTCACTTTCAGCGTCTTCTATTGCATATTTTGGCTTAATATGCTATGTAGCATCTTCCACGCGAACTAGCTTTACTTTGAACGAAAGAGACAAGAACTCCTGCCTCAAATACCCTCATTCACTACTACCTTACATAGAGAGACAATTTACAACATCAAGGTCCACTCGACCCAAACTGAAAGTATACTCAAACTTGAGCAAATACTCGCGCCAACTGATTGCAACTTGTAAGACCTAACAAGCCTTGCAATAATGACTTCATCTTTGCTTCTAAGTAACAAACAAGGAAGCGAGACAGAACCTATTATCCCCAATGTAGCAATTCACTTTGCCATATGCACTCTTCTACTTATTAACGTTCTTATGTAACTCCCATAACAAAGCATAATATAATTGACACTTAGTTGAATACTCCTTTAAACTGATGCTATCATGTTGCTTTAACTTTCATGAAGATTTCTCCAAAAATGACCTCATGCCATTCTCATGCATCACCACTACTTTGTCCTTATCTTTCCCACATCCACAATTTGGCCTAACTTGTATCTCCAAACGCATTATGCATCTTGGCCATGCCCAAATCCCACTTAGTGCATGCTACTGTTGCATACCTGTTATGCCAATTAGCACCCAAATCTTGACACAAACTTATGCACCTTTGCACAACTGGAATAGACTTAACTTGGTGATTCTGAGCATCATCATAGAGATCAGCAAAGTCATGTTACACAATGACTTTCGCGGATAAGTCCCTTGGACAATCTCAACAAGGTTACAATCCTTGCAAATGAGGCACCCACTGCGTACGTTCCATGAAGAAAGAATGTCGCATTCTTCTTCAAACTTGGAACTCCTGTTTACTGCCCATGCACAATTGGTTACTCTTGTCTTTCCCCTTCTCCAATCAGCTTTGTAGCAATACTGATTTGTAGTTGACAAGAACATCCGCTTGCGGTTATAATAAAATGCAGGTATTTAGACACCCTTGTCCAAGCATATTGATCACACTCATAAACCAGGTGCAAGCACACTCCTTGTGCCCATCTAGCATCAATGAAGAACTCGTTGCAAACACAAGACCGTGGTGTATCGATTTTTCCCTAACTTGCGCTTCTTTCTTCAGCCTTTCCATAAGCTTTATGCTAGATAAGAATGGCCATCCAATTCTTCTTTCATGGCATCACATTGCCACAAAAATGCTGATTCACAATCAGACTTTGCATTACCACCAAGGTATATGCATTCAAGAGAGATATATTTAATCTTCCATCAAAATGGCTACAATGAAAACACCTTCAATCTATCGCATAGACAGGTTCTTCATCTTCTTTGCCACTGCAAATGCCATCAACTTCTTTGAGTTCAGGAATTTTCGCAAAATTACCATTACCACACATGTAATGTACTCGCTACTGATAACACTGCGAAAGAATATATTCTAAATGCATAATCTTCGCATACTTGTGAGAAACATGGACTTAAATACCTGACTTGCACAATAGAAGTCAGCATACTCCTTAGTTTTGTCATGTCATCACTTGAAAACCCGGTTTTCAATGATTATTGCGCGTTTGTCTAACACTTTGGGATGGAATTCAGGCACCTTTTCCATAAAATTTCTTGGCATGTTGCTACTTCAAGCTTCAAAGTTATTTCCAATTGATTTATCCACACAAGATCAACTTCTTCTAGTCTCCATACTAATGAAACCCGAACAATTCTTCACTGAATTCGACAAACAAATGACACTAACTTGAGTAAAACAGAGAAAAATCAAGAATTGTGTCCCCAAACACCGCTCTGATGCCTGCTGTCACACGCCCATTTAATCGCCTAAAATTTTTCATGGGTTATGACCGGTAATACTTGCAGTTCAGTGAACCAACTTCACCCACAAGTACTCAGCCTTGCATACTTGCATCAAAGTATGCATCTGCCTTCACTCTTAAGGCAATACGCAACAGAAGTCTTTTATTCTTCCACTCTAACTCTTCATGCCCCCATAAGCATAAGAGGTTTGCCATGTATCAATTCCAATTGACAACTTCACAACATCAATAACATAATGAACACAAAGAACTAACACAATAAACCCATTTCATTGCATTAAGGAATATTATACAAAACTTATGTCCAACCAATGGACTAAACAGGCCATCACCCTCTTGGTGATGCCTTGTTCTCTCAAAACATTAGACTAACTCTACTAACTCTCTTCTATGTAAGCCTACTGATTTCTTAATGTCTCTACACTATTTATACAGTGGTTACAAGGGCCAAAAACCGTGCACAACACTTGCACACACATGGAACAGCCATGTGACACATAGGGTAGTTTCCATAACCACCAATCTGCTTTTCAACTGCCACCTTTTGTGTTGTCATGCAGATTGAAGCCACACTTGTCTTGAACGGTTAGGGACACTCTATTAAGGTTATAAACTCATTTCATAACCCTTATAACTTGTCTCGCACCTTTGGCACGCTTGTGAAGCCAATAACCAACTTATAACCGCCACCTGAGCCATATTGCACTACTGTTGCGCATTTCTGAACTTGGCCTTGATCCGATGCACATCCATCTTGGACCTGGATTCTTCTTACTCTAAGCTAATACACGATCAATCCTTGTACTCCAGTCATCAGGGCCAACACCTTAAGCTCATTATGGTTATTCATGCGTCATATGCTTCACTTAGCCAATTTGCTTGACAATAATAATGCCACTCTTGCATTGCTAGCTTGTTTGCACTGTTCAATCTTTGGCCCTGCCTTGGACTAATGCATAGAATAATTCTTAGTCTATTCTACCTGCTTGCATCATCCTTGAGTTTGGGCCAAATCAATCCATGGATATGCCTTAATGCCAACATCGCATGTTGCATCTTACCACTTTGGGCTTGCCTTGCTTTTCCCTCAATGAAGCTTCATTGTATCATCCAATAATCTTCATTACTTAGACAAATGTATTTACAGTATAGCACTACCTTTGCGCTTCACTGGCCCTGTAGAGTTTTGTCATTCTTAACACTTGACAGTCTATGCAGTGTCGCGCAATCATTGCCGGACACAGACTTGGCTTGCAACACTGTAACGCGCAATCATTATGCGTCACTTTCCTGACCGGTCATATACCATTTATAACATAGATGATAAAGATGACAATGACAGTATAGTTAATCAACCCAACGATACTGAAAGTGAAGTCCACAGACCTACAAAGTGGGTACATCAAAGACATTCCACAGATTATATCATTGGAGATGCCAATGCCAGAGTTATGACTCGAAGGGAACTCCAGAATGTTTGTCATTACACATGCTTTCTTTCTTCAATAGAGGAAAAAAATATTGAGGAAGCTCTTACTGATCCCGCTTGGTAAGCTTAATGTATGAGGAACTTAATCAATTCGAAAGGAAAGGAGTATGGGAACGTGTTCCGAAACCAGAAGGTATCAACATCGTAGGAACAAAGTGGATTTTCAAGAACAAATCGGATGAATAGGGAACTATTATTTGAAACAAATCCAGACTGGTTTCTCAAGGATATTCTCAAATTGAAGGTATTGATTTCGATGAAACTTTTGCTACTGTAGCTCGTTTAGAATCAATTAGACTTTTACTTGCATATGCTTGTAATCTTAAGATTAAGCTCTTTCAATGGATATTAAGTCTGCATTTCTTAATGGAGATTTAAAAGAGGAAGTCTTTGTTGCTCAACCTAAAGGATTTGAAGATCCATTATTTCCAGATCATCTTAAGCTCAAAAAGGCATTATATGGTCTAAAACAAGCTCCAAGAGCTTGGTATAATTTGTTAACATCCTTTTTATTTCAAAAAGGATTCTCTAAAGGTGGTGCTGATAAGACTCTTTTCTCCAAATGGAATGGGAAGAATGTACTTGTTGCACAAATTTATGTTGATGACATCAGATCCACCTCAAAAATTCTCAAAGATGATTTCCTAAATCTTATGAGTGGGGAATTCGAAATGAGTATTGTTGGACAACTACCATACTTTTTAGGTTTGCAAATACAGCAGCAAAAAGACAATATTTTTATTTCTCAAGAAAAATATGCCAGGAATTTAGTTGAGAAATTTGAGCTAAAGGGTGCAACTCCTATGGCAACTGTTAGAGCATTGCTCGGTCGAACTCGCAAGCGTTGCTATCTCAAGCTTGTTTGTCAAGTTTAGATGATCAAAACTATAAATCTTGATTTCTAGTCTACTTATAGCTATGTCTCGGATTAGGATATAATGTGTAGTTGAGCTTTAGACTTCATGGCGTTCATCGATTGAAGACGAAGATCTACTGAGGAGAACTTGGAGGAACTTCATCAACAAAAGGTATGTGGAGACTAAAACTTATCTATCACTCAGAAGTCTATTCTATTCTATCTCCTAATGAGACTAAGTCGTATAGCTATATAAACTTTTATATTATACACATTTGATATTTCGAGACGAGATTATCTCGCTTATCTATTTCTCGAAATACGAGTTGACAACTTTTTGCTTTAACTATATTCATCGTATTCTTGACGAGTTTAGTTGGAAACAATTTATTTGTTGGAAACTAAATATTAAGTCAAAAGATGATCATGTGGAAATTGCCTTGAAACATCTTACATGATTTGTGTGAGACGATCATTTAATGTCGACTTGGAAAGTTTTGTATTGATCATTTGATCACTTGAAAATTACTTGAAGCTAATAGTTTGTGTGAGACAACTATTGTCATCTTCTAAGGATGTTTCAAGGATTGAAATGGGAGTTTAGACTAAAAACCTTTTTCTGGATACAACACAGTATGCGTACCTAGTATGCAAACTGTTTTGGTATGATTCAGGTACGGGAACCTTGTTTGCATACCTAGTATGCGAACGGTTCTACCTGAGTTAGGTCCGGGACGGCTGTTTGCATACCAGTTTGCAAACGACTGGACAAGACCAAAGTCCAAAAGCTATAGTTTGCGTACTGGTTTGCAAAGTGGTTTAAGTTCTAAAATCGGTTAAGTATGTTTTTCATACTCATGAACAAAATACATTTATGAATTAAGGAATGCAATCTTTGCAAACCGTGGCTTAATGTTCATGAATTGATTCTTGTATAAGTATTCTGTACGATTACGAATCAATCTGATTTTGATTCAATTTGTTCATATAAATTTCTATGAGATAGTGAACAATTGAACAACTCTATGAAACATAATTAGATTCATTTGATTATCATTCATAATTGATTGATCATCATATTTGATCTAGAGGTGTTAGATGAATGTGGTTAAGACAAAAGTGTTCATATGGCTAAATTCGGTTAACTGTTATTAAGCCAACTCAATATACACGTTTAGGTATGGTTACCCATATTTAAATGAAGGTATATTTCATTTGTGTGTAACAAGCTAAGACCATCTAACGGTGGAGAGATATTGCTTTAGTTTTAAGCAAACTTAGCTTGAATCTTAAATCAGGATTTTATCTAACGGTGAATATTAAATGCTTTGTTACTAAGCTATCTTAGCTTTGATTATAAGCAACCCTGATTTGAAAGACTATATAAGGGAGAACTCTAGCAACTAGAAATCCTAATCTCGACACTTTCCAGTGTCCTAGTTGCGACTAGAGTCGATTCTCCTTTAACCTAGGTTTTTCCAAAACCATTATAGGTTAACCACTTGAAGACTTCATTTGGGATTCGTGAAGCCAGATCCAACTATTTTCTTTGTAGTTGCATATTCTGATCTTACTTGTTCCATCGTATCAAGTACTATCTTCTCTAAGATTTGCTCGAGATTTATCTCCGATAGGTAAGATATAAAAAGTAATAACAAAGTTCTTTGTCTCATACTTTGTGGTTCCACGGTAACTTCTTCTACTACCATATAGTTAAGTTATTGTGAGGTGATTGATATTTCTAGGCTGATCTTCGGGAATATAAGACCGGATTATCAATTGGTTCCTGTTCACCTTGATTTATCAAAAGATGGAACAAAAACTTCATTGGTACTTCTGTGGGAGACACATTTATCTATCAGAATAGACTTATATGTGGGAGACATATTTGTCTATAAGTCTTCGACTTTGGGTCGTAGAAACTCTTAGTTGTGGGTGAGATCATCTAAGGGAATCAAGTGCGCAGAATCTGGCGTGGTTCTAGAGGCGTAAGGAACGCGATTGTACCTTAATCGGTGTGAGACTTGGTTATGTGTCAACTACATTCCAGTCCGAAGTTAACTTGTAGTAGGCTAGTGATAGACGCATTATTGTGTCTAATATGTCTCAATTGTATATATTGTTAGTGTTCGATTTTGTATTTATTTTGTTATTTTATGTCTTTGTAGGTATTTTTAGAGAAATAAGCTCTTGCGGCAAATTGGCTCGAAAAGTGGTGTTTTACACCCCAGGATAAAGTACTAAAGGCACCCCAGAAATACACCGGAGGAACCCCGAAAAAGTGGTGTTTTACACCCCCAACAAAATTACTAAAGGCACCCTCAAAATGGATAAGGGCGCCCTCAAGGCAGCCGAGCTGATAAAGGCACCTGCAATTTGGATATGGGCACCACCTACTTCTTTATTTAAAAAAAAGAGGAATATTGGCGGGAAATTTGGTTTCAACAGTAAAGGATTTATGATCTTTAAGATAAGAATATCTTCTTGCTTTATAAACAGGAAGTTTTGAAGAAAAAGGAAGTTATCTTGTATTAAACAAGAAAGATATCCTTAGAAAATTTTATCTTGGATTTTATTCCTCGAATTTAAGAAGATATGGGTTTAGTAAAGAAATATAGAGAATTCCTGAAAATATTTTTAATTAAAAAGCAGAAGATTTTGGAGTTATGGAAGAATATATTTGAGTAATGTGTATTTGTGTGTATAAATAGAGAGCTAGAGAGCACATTTGAAAAGGGAGTTTTTTTGAGAGGTTTAGAGCACTAGAGAAGCAAAGAAAATCAAATCTCTTTTCTTCCTTTTAATCAATTTTTGAGCTATAAAAATGTACTTTGAGCATATTTGCAATATGATGAGCTAAACTTCACATCTGAGGCGACAGAGGAAGCTATTCCTCCAATGAAAAAGTGGTAATTTTTTTCTTAATAATTTATGCAGTTTATTTTATGATTATTTGCCTAGAATAAAAAAATTATCTAATGATTTTTATTAAGCAATTGTTATTTTAATTGATGGTATATGCTTAACCTTGAGTTTTTGATATTCCATGCTTTCAATTTACAATTGTTCTTTTATAAAATCTATTTTTGCAATAATTAGAATCACTTAAATGGGTAAAATTGCATAATAAAAATATCACTTTGGAATTGGTGGAAAAGCGGAATCTTAGCCTCAGTATTTCTCCACTTTGAATTAATCTTTATATTATTTGTTGTTTTAAAATTGGAATTAGCATCTAAAAAAAAATCCACTTTCACAAGTCCGAGTAACGAACCTTTTATCACTACTACAACAACCTTTAAAAACACATCAGCTAGTGTCTGTAGCGGCTTAATACAGTGTGGTGTTCAAATATGGACTAGGTCCCGGGGGTTTTCTGCATTAGCGGTTTCCTCGTTAACAAAATTTCTGGTGTCTGTGTTCTTTCTTTTCCGCATTATATTTGTTTATATAATTGAAATATCACAAGTTGTGCGTAGTTCAATCAATTGGTAAATTTGACCTTGTTTGTTGGATCTAAATTGATTGACACTTGGGCATTGGTCTTTGGTACCGTCCAAGTATTTCTCATATCAATCAGGCTCATAGATTTCTATCTGTTTGATTTGCTGATTGATTTGAGAAAAAAAGATATAACTCTTTGATATCTTTCTTGGTTGAGCTCGATTTATAAGCTGGTCCTCTTGGAATAATATTGGAGTTAGTCCATATAGATTGCCGAACGAATTATTGGGTGTCGTTGTTATACCCCCGCTTTTTCAGCAACGCCAATGCCAATAACTGGAAAACTTCAATCTAGTCCATGTGAAAAATCTGTAGACCAGAAACTATACCGATCCATGATAGAAAGTCAATTGTACTTGAATGTAACACGACCGAATATTGCTTTCAGTGTGGGATGTTGTGTCAGTTTTCAAGCAAATCCTAAAGAATCACATCTAAAAGCTGTAAAAAGGATCATAAGATACGTTAATGGTACCTTGGATTATGGTCTATCGTATTCTATGGATACAAATAGCAGTCTTGTTGCATACTCAGACGCTGACTGGATAGGATGTGTAGAAGATCGCAAAAGTACATCTGGTGGTTGTTTCTATGTTGGTCAATACTTTGTAGCATGGCACAGCAAGAAACAAAACTCACAGTCTCTCTCAACCTGTGAAGCAGAATACATTGCTGCTGGTACTTGTTGTACTCAACTTCTGTGGATGAAGCAGATGCTCATTGACTATGGTATAAATACTCCAACTATGAGTATTCTTTGTGATAACTCAAGTGTTATTCTTCTAACAGAAAATCATGTTGAACATTCTCGTACTAAACACATAGATATTAGATATCATTTTATTCAAGAATTGTATGAGAATGGAGTCATCAAACTAGAATATGTTCCTTCTGAACGACAACTAGCTGATATTCTCACAAATCCATTAGACCGTGCAAACTTTGAAAATCTCAGGAAGTCTATTGGTATTGTTAAGGTACATTAGTACCTTACTTTTCGGTTTTCAACTTTTGTTATTGGCACACATTAGTTAAAATCGATTCAACCTTTCTCTGGTAAAGGTTGCTTTTGTTATTGTTCTTTTGTTCTTGCGAGAGGATGACAACACACTGGGGGAGAGTTCTTATTTGAACTTGCGCTTAATGATATATCTTTCTGGTGAGATGTGGCTGTGGAAATTGAAGTAACGAATTTGTTAGTTAATCGTTTTCCTGTTTAAGAAAAGACTATTTATATTGCATATATTTTGCTTTTGCTTAACAAAATTTCGGTACAATTGATATGTTCCATTATATTGTGTATGGATGTGTGTGTGTGTGATTCAATTGTTTCCGGTATCTTCTTTATTGTTGGGTATCAAGTGTTTTTGCTTAACAAAATTCGGTGCAATTGTGGTGTTGTAATGTTTATATTTGTTCAATTGCTTCCGGTTAAGAAAATAATTGTGCAAGTCAATTTATTTTGGTTTGTATCTATTGTTGTGGCTTAAGAAAATACGGGATCATTTGTTTAGTCCAATTGATTCCGGTTAAGAGAAACTAAGTTAATTATGATCTTAGTTAGACTTATCAAATTGGAGGATTCGGTTATTCAAGTCTAATCGAATGCCTTGACAAGAAAAACTAGTTAACTAACCTAGTGTTTGTCTTGTCTAAAGGGAAAAGTCTAAGTTATTGTATGAATAATTAGAGCCTAATGAGAAAAATGAAGTTAATTCTGATCTTTATTTTGGTCTTATTGAAACAAGCGATTGTGCATATCGGTTCAACAAGGGAATTGAGTATCTTAGTCGAATTTTTGAATTATTAAGGAAAATTGCTGGCAATTGTTTCCTTGATAACATATTGAAACTAAATTACTTTGTAGTTCCGGTTTTAATATTGGTTATCTAAAATGGTATGTGAAACCTTTGTGCTTAACTCTTATAGGTTATTTACAAGTCTTTTAGATTTGTAAGATCCTTTGGTTTGTCCTTTATCTACTCTAACCTTTGTCATTTTGTGACAAAAATAGGGAGAAATATATGGAGTAAACAAGTGATTTTTAATCACTAGAAAAGGACAATTGTGCCTAAACGTTATATCTAACGAAAGAGAAAACCGTTGACTAAGGGGGAGAAACATATCATATTGTTGTGTAGTAATTCGTAATACAAAAGGGGAATAACAAAGATGTTCGGATTGAATATTTACCTAGCTTACCTTTAGGGGGAGTAAAAGCTTTTGTTATTCAAATGTCAACAACGGCATTTATTGATTGAATATATGCAGGTTATTGTGTTGTTGAAACTTGGAATCAAGCGTATGAGGAATGAGTTATTTTGTAATTCGTTTATCTCCATATGTAATAAGAGTTTTGTCACTAAAATTGACAAAGGGGGAGATTGTTAGAGCATAGCTCGGTTGAACTTACCAAGCGTTGGTATGTCAAGTTTGGTTGTCATATTTTAGTATCAAAACTCATCTAGAGTCGCTTGATTAAATACTAGAGTCAACTTCGTTTAGGTTAGACTAGAAAGTCTATGAATGTTGAGACATACAAGTATTACTCCGAAGACCTGAATAATGTGAAGAAGTAACGAACTACATCGATGACATCATCCTTCCACTTGAGGTTAGTAATATTGACTTGAAGTGTTTCATTCCTAACGTATCTTTCAAGTCGTGCTATATTGAAAACATGACTGTGAAGCTGTATATAATGTACATATTGTATATGATACTCTAGTGATGTGACATGATCATAATAGTATGATCATAGTATTAAGGAATTAGACTACGAAGTATAACCCTTATCTTTTGAACTTCGTAGATATGACATCGACATAATCTTGTATATAGTGTTATGATTATGTGTATGGGTTATGGTGAAGATTTCATCCCAGGAAAAAATGTTTTACATTTGTTTAAAGGAAGTACATTCATGAACTTATTTCGTGAATCGAAAGGGAAATCAATAGGCTTATTGGTCCGGCTATTCATTGCATATCTTTGGATGACCAATATGTGTGAGATGGTATAACCGATCTTAACTCAGGTTATGTATCTTGGTATAACTAATCACAATGTCTAGACTTATGATTTGGTATGACCGGTCCTTGTAATTGGTGTAACCGATCCTAGTAATTGGTGTGACCGACCATAAGTGTTGTGTGACCGATCCTTGTAATTGGTGTAACCGGTCCTGGTAACTGGTGTGACAGATCACAAGTAGATACCATGTGTAAATGGAACCGATCCTTGTAACTGGTGTAACCGATCCTAGTGACTGGTGTGACCGATCACAAGTAGGTACCATATTTAGGTATAACCGATCCTAGTGATAGGTATAACCGATCCGAACCCATGTATGTGATTTGGTATGACAAATCACATAGTAGTCTTGGAATATAAGCAAACCAATTCTAAACTTGTTTGGAAGTTTGGTATAACCGATTCCAAGAAAGCAAATCCATGTAAATATGAAATAAGGATTTGCAGTGAAAAGATGTCAACATACTTTGAACATGAGCAGTAACTCTTATCATTTATTGTTCAAAGATATTCCTTGGTACTCAAGGTGATCCTGTGCCGAAATAAATTAAGAATATTTTAATTAAGGTTTTTGGTTTTATATGTTTTAATTACCAGCAAATAACGCATAGCTCTAGAAAATAAAAATTAGTAATGTGCATTTACTAATAGGAGATTTTCTATTGAGAGATTTCGGAAATATTGGACAAGCATTTATTGGAATTAGGAAAACCGAATTTTGGCATTCATTGCATATCTTGAGAATATTTTCGGTTTTGGAAATTCCTTGGTGTCCAAACGTCCTTGGTCTATAAATACCTAAGTTTGCATTTCTAGAAACTATCCTAAGAGCTAGGAAAACTTCATTTCTTGTTGTTTCTGGTGGAGCCGTCTATTCAGAGAGGAAAGTATCCTAATTAGGTGAAATCTCTTACGACTGCTCGTTTAAAGACTTCTGTGAGATCAAGAAGCTCTGCGAGTACGGTTGGTGGGAAACTAGATAATTGCAGTGTTGTTAGTTTTCGATTGATTTGATTGACTAACGGTTGTTGAAACTTTGATTGCACGTAGTTTGTTTATGCTTGAGAATCTTCTCTTCTGATATAAGACTCACTCAAACTAGATTAGGGTATCGACGGGATCTTTAGAACTATTGTTAGATCTAAAGACATCTTGTGATAATCCATTGTTAACAGACTTCGTTCTGTGTGTGATTGATCAGAAGAGATTCAAGTGGTGTTGTGCAGGTTTTGAAGATAAAAGAATATTTGAAGACGAAGAAGATTTCTTATTAGTTTTCGTATCTTGTGAATTGTGTGCACAAACCTTGATTGGCTGGGATCCAACTATAATCAGTTTATCTTTGATAGATATGATTGATTAGTTGCGTGAGATCGACATTCTCTATATTTTTCTTTGAGATCTATATTGATTGAGTGCGAATCTATACTTGACTATTTCGGTAGTTAAAGTTAGATTGATCTAACCAGACAAAGGAGTTTATTAGATTAAACGGAAGAGCCTTTGTCAACGAATCATCTATATCTTGTAGCAAGATTGATTAGAGTGGTTACCAAACATATTCTTCCTTTGCTGTTTGGAATACGATCCAAAGGACTTGTTATTCACGTGCGTGACTCTAGAAGTCGGAGGCGCAGGGATACTGAAGGAACTAAGTAGCTAGGGGTAGTCTGCTTGGTCTCAACTATACGAAGTTGGTATTATATTTTGTATAGCGGCTTAATTATGAGAGTATTCAAAACTGGACTAGGTCCCGGGGTTTTCTGCATTTGCGAATTCCTCGTTAAAAAAATCTTGTGTTGTGTTATTTACTTTACTTCCACATTATAATTGTTTTATATTATTATAAAGTAAATACACTTGTGCGTTAATCCTATCAATTTATATTGATCCTATAGTAAATCGGTTTGGACCGTAACTATTATCAAGTGAATATCAAGTTGTCGTATTGTCTCGACTTTGTCCATAGACGATCACACTTGGTATATGACTTATAGGTTAATAAATAAAGATTATGGTATGTTTGAGTACCCTCGTCTTTTCAAAGATAGAATAGAATAGACTTCTGAGTGATAGATAAGTTTTAGTCTCCACATACATTTTGTCGACGAAGTTCCTCTAAGCTCTTCAGTAGATCTTCTTTTTCAATTGGTGAACGTCGTGAAGTCTAAAGCTCAACTACACACTTCTATCTTAATCCGAGACATAGCTATAAGTAGACTAGAAATCCAGTATATAGTTTTGATCAACTAAACTTGACAAACAAGCTTGAAATAGCAACGCTTGCGAGTTCGACCGAGCAGTGCTTTAACAAATATTCCTTCCTTTTAAGTTTGGAAAAAACAACTTAAACCAAATTGATATTATCGAAATCAATTAATCATTTATGATTAATATTATAAGTTATCACAAATTTTATAGTACTTGGACCATAAAACAACATTATAGTTGAACCTCCATGCGCCTACGTACCCAAAGAACTCAAGTACGACTTAATTTATTCAACAATACACCAAATAAGATATGTTCAATATCACCAAAGTTACTTTTACTTGAGAAGATTTCTCAAATAATCAAAAATATGTTAAATGTCTGAGAGCCTGTTAATACCCTGAGAAAATATCGGTGGCACTTTTGGAGACTATTTGATAAATACAAACTCAAAACCATTAAAGTTGCACTCAAATTGGAAAACTTGTCTTGGGCTGATGAATGTTGTTCCAATCATGTAGATTTTGATAAATCACTGATTACACAAAAGATCAAGGAATTGGTAAAAAGAAGCAAAAGTTGTGAGAAAAGTTTCTCTCCGGTTAATGCTTCTGATGATTCAATACAAGAAAAATCATCCCAGGTTGTCAAAACCTTGCATACTTCCAATGTGTGCAATGAATTTTCGGCTCTCGCAACAGAAACTTCTTCCTACTCAAATTCTGATTCATAGTTTGAGTGTGACACTGAGATTGTTGAATTCTTGAATAAGTGTGAATAAATTCACCAAGAAAACCTCCAACTAAAGGCTTCGTTGGAAAAAATTGAATCATCACTTCGGGTGAAAGATCTTGAGATAGATTGTCTTAATGATGAATTCACCAGGACCCTATCTCTGAAGGAAAAAGAGATTAATACTCTTAAGTGTGACCTGCAAAGGTTGTCTGGAAGTTCTAAGAAAATCTCAGCAATGTTATTCGGTCAGAAATCTTTTGGAAACACAAATGGTTTAGGGTTCAAAAGCAAAAATGTGAGAACAAACAACTCTTTTGTTCCAGCCGGTTTTGGAATAATTGATGATGAATGTTATGATAAACAGGAGACAAATAAGCAAGACAATAAATCTTCTTTGATTTGTTCATTTTATGGAAATGAAAATCATGTCCAAAATAAGTGTTGGAAATTCAAGAGGAACAACAAAAGGATTGCCAAACTTCAAAATGACATGCAAAGAATGAATCTGGCCTTGGGTAATCAACAGGGTACTCCTGAAGATAAGAAGAAATCTAAAAGAACCAGATTCAGATGAGGTAAGAAGTCTGTTTATACAACGAACCTTGATAAGTCACTATGTGATAAAAGATGTGAGCATTCGGCTCACTCCGTCACTATCTAATACTAGTGATGTCTGCATCCTTATCTTTAACTTGAGAAAATGAGGATTGCATCAAGGTTGCTCAAGTTTTGTATATTTGTTAATTTCTTATTTATTATGTTAATAAAATATCTTCCTAGTTAAAATAGATAATGGATCATGAACCGTAAAAGACTTTTTCAAAGTTCTTCTAGGATTTGGCTGTTCATTGGTCTATTTATATTCATTTGTGATCAAAATGCCCTTTGCTTCTTTTATCTTTGAAAGATACAGTTTCATGGCTCCTATAACTAGAGGTACCACAAAAAGGGATGCAGTTGAAGCAGCTAATGTGTATCTTTGTGAAGGAATCAAATCCTCAAGGAAGAAAAAGGAGAGATCTACAAATGATGAAGGTTCTTCCTCTAACTGCCTCTTGTCTGTTTGTCATTTTGATAATAACTTTAGAGGTATGGTGAAGGATTTCATCAACAAAAGAAATGATTTAAAATCTCGAATCTTTTTATCTTTAGAAAAGATAACTCACTATGAACATATGTTGCCTCTAACAAAGAACACCTTGAGTGGACTAAAAAGAGAACTTAGTGAGTTAACTGATATTTCTGAGGATTTGGAGGAATTGAACAATCCCATAATCAATGGGTCTTTCAATAATGAGAAGGAATTCTCAGTAGATGCTCTGAGAAATCTCTACGATGTCTAGGAAACTTCTTATGAGAATTTATTCTTGTGTTTTAAGAAGGATGACTAGGGTTTGGAATAGCCATTATTGTGAGTACACATAGCTATTTCCAACAGTACGCATACGGGTATGCATACCATGGTTCCCGGACTTGGATTACACATATGCAAGTACACATACTGTGTTTATATCTAATTATTATAAACTCTCATTTCAACCATTGAAACATTCTCGGAAGACGACAATAGCTGTCTCACACAAACTATTAGCTCCAAAGCAATTTTCAAGTGATCGAATGATCAATAGGAAACATTCTGAGTCTACATCAAATGACCGTCTGACACAAATCATCTAAGATGTTACAAGGCGATTTTCACATGATCATCTTTTGACTTTCGTCAAGAATAAAAGATGAACTTGGTTAAAGCGAAAGCTTACCAACACATATTTCGAGAAATAGATAAGCGGGATAAACTCGGCTCGAAATACCAAATGTGTATAATTGAAGTCTATATAGCAATATGAATTTTTTTCTCAAATAGGAGATAGAGTAGATAGACTTTTGAGTGATAGATGAGTTCAAGTCTCCACATACCTTTTTTTGATGAAGTTCCACAAGTTCCCTTGAGTAGTTCTTTGTCTTCATTCGATGAACGCCGTGAAGTTTAAAGCCCAACTACACTTACTATCCTAATCCGCGACTTAGCTATAAGTAGACTAGAAATCAAGACTTATAGTTTTGGCAACTAAACTTGACAAACAAGATTGAGATAGCAACGCTTGCGAGGTCGACCGAGCAGTGCTCTAACAATCCACCCCTTTGTCAATTTTAGTGACAAAACTATCAATACATATGGATTACAAAATAAATAAACATTATAGCTTCTCATCCAAATGCTTGATCTCCTTGGTTCTTCAACATTACTCGAAATCTTCGTCACTTCCAAGTACTCCAATGATTCTAAATGTCTTCAACTCAGCATCATCGTTGTTGAAGATCCGTAGCTATAACAATGAGAAAACAGTTGCTCTCAATCATTGTTATACAGTGTCATGGTATTATTACACAACATCAAAGTTCAATTGTATCACAACTTTGACAACAATACTATGGTGATATGTATCACTCCCACTTAGTCAATACTTCATATCACATGAAAACCACTCCCCCTTACATAATGATCTATAAACCATATGTATTTGTAGTGTGAACTACACATTAATTCTCCCCCTTTATGTCAATATAAATTGGCAAAGGTACGAAAACTAGTGGGATCCTAATGAAATTTCCATAGAGATACTTCATGACCAAAAGAGAACATATCAACTTTGTTTAGATGCAATCATATAGTCGAAACTAAATGCATTCATCAAGAAGTTTATAAAGATACAACAAGATAACCCCTATAATATTCCACAGCCGCACTCCCCACAAAGATATGGCAATTAAGCACAAGTTCAAATAAGAACTCCCCCCCATAAAATGTCATTCCCGAAAGAACAACAAGAGCGACCTTACTTTCACAAGAAAAGAAGGATTTCTTTGGACATTAACAAATCACATGAAACATGAATTTGTATCCAAAATACTCAATTAAATTAACCACAAGAGAACCCGTGATTAATTTAATCGGAAATGCTTAACATAAAAAAACTTACGGAGCCACGCAGTATATTCATAAGAATGTGGATCAGGGAAAGATCAATACTGCGGAATATTCAAAGATTCATTCTATTTTTCATAAATATTTTCATAGAGACATATAATAGACTTTGTAAACAAAAGTTCATCCTATCTTCCATCAATATTTTCATAATGACATAATAGGCTTAACTTTTGTTTGTCAAAAGTTCATTCAATCTTTTATCAATATTTGCATAATGACATATGAAAGACTTAACTTTTGACCACGTATGGGACAATCATAGTTCACGGACGCAAACACGCATATCCCATAACAAGTTGCAATATATGAAACCATAAAGATTAATACTGCAAAATCATCTTCCAAATAAACTTTAGAATTTAAATAAATAAATCTAAAAACATTGCAAGATGAAAACCGTTGGAAATAGCTATGTGTACTCACAATAAAGGCTATTCCAAACCCTAGTTATCCTTCTTAAAACACAAGAATAAATTCTCATAAGAAGTTTCCTAGACATTACGAAATCGAAAAGCTAAAAAACAAAGAAAGTGTTAGAGCATTGCTCGGTTGAACCCACCAAGCGTTGGTATGTCAAGTTTGGTTGTCATATTTTAGTGAATCAAAACTCATTTAAAGAGTCGCTTGATTATTTACTAGAGTCAACTTCTTATAAGTTAGCTAGAAAATTACTAGGATATGAGACTTACAAGTATTACGTGAAGACTTGAAGAATGTGAAGAAGTAAAGTGCTACATTGACGACATCGTCCTTCCTCTTGAGGTTAGTAATATTTGACTTGAAATGTTTCATTCCTAACGTATCTTTCAAGTCGTGCATATTGAAAACATAACTGCGAAGCTGTGAATGATTATACTCTATTTAGACATAGTATTAAGGAATTACAATACAAAGTATAACGTCTATCTTTTGAACTCCATATATAAGACATCGACATAATCGTATGAATGCTATTGTGATTATGTATGGGTATGGGTGAAGATTTCGTCCTAGGAAACAATGTTATACATTCGTTTAAAGGAAGTACAATTCATAAACTTGTTTGTGAATCGAAAGGGAAATCGCTAGGCTTATTGGTATTGTTATTCATTGCAAATCTTTGGATTACCAATATGTGTGTTTAGTATAACCACTCATAAATTGTTTATGTATCTTGGTAAAACTATTCGCAATGCCTGACTTTTGTATTGGTATGACTTTTATTAGTGAAACCGATCTTAAGTAATCCTTTTACTAATTGGAGATTTTTTACTGAGATTTCGGTCAATATTTGGACAGAGCATTTCCAGGAATTATGAAAACCGTATTTGGACTTTATTACATATCTTTGAGAATATTCGGTTTTGCAAATTCCTTGGTGTCCAAACTTCCTTGGTCTATAAATATTGAAGTTTTCATTTCGAGCAAAATGATCCTTAGAGCCAGTAAAACTACCTAGTTGTGTTGTTACTGGTGGAGCCGTCTATTCGGAGAGGAAAGTATCTAATTAGGCGAAATCTCTTACGACCACTCATTTTAAAGACTTCTTTGGGATTGGGAAGCTCTATTAGTACCGATGGTGGGAAACTAGATAATTGCAGTTTATTATTAGTTTTCGATTGATTTGATTGACTAACGGTTGTTGAACTTTGATTGCACCTAGTTTGTTTATGCTTGAGAATCTTCTTTTCTGATATAAGATTCACTCAAACTAGATCAAAGTGTCGACGGGGATCTTTAGAACTGTTTGTAGATCTAAAGACGTCTTGTGATAATCCATTGTTAACAGACTCCGTTCTGTGTGTGATTGATCACAAGATATTCAAGTTATTTGTGTGCAAGTGTTTATTGAAGATCTAAGAAGATTTGAAGACAAAAAAGATTTCTTATTTGAGTTCATAATCTTTGGTGTGCACAAAATTTGATCGGCTGGGGATCCAACTATAATCGGTTTATCTTTGTGATAGATTGGATTGATTAGTTGTGTAGATCGGCATCAATACATTTCTTTGTGATTAATAGTATTGATTGCATAGTCTAAACAATTACTTTGGTTGTTGTTGAAGAGATAGATCTAAGAACCCAACAAAGGAGTTTATTGGGATAAACGGAAGAGCCTTTTCTCAAACTCATATCACGTTGTTTGAAAAGAGTTGTTACCAAACAGATTTGTTGTTCCTTTACTGTTTGGAATACGAACCAAAGGAATTATTCCAAGTGCGTGACTTATTACAAGTTGGAGGCACAGGGATACTGAGGGAACTATAGGTTTAGTTGCTTGGTCTCAACTATACGAAGTTGGTTTAGATTTTGTATAGCGGCTTAATTCTGAGAGTATTCAATTCTGGACAAGGTCCTGGGGTTTTTCTGCATTTGCGGTTTCCTCATTAACAAAATCTTGCTGTGTCTTTTACTTTTCTATTTCCGTAATTATAATTGTTTTTATTATAATTAGAAGTAAAATACACAAACGTTAAGTCCTAATTACTTGATAGCAATCCTATTGTGTTTGGTTAAGTCCGAACCTTTTATCAAGTAATCATACTTCGTTGTTGTATTGTCTCGATCTTGTATCCATAGTCAATCACACAAGTTATCTTGTTGTCGTATTGTCTCGATCTCGTATCCATAGACGATCACACGAAGTGTGAACCAATTAGTTGTATATTCTCGAATCAGTCCATAGATAATCACTTTCGGAGAAAGGACTTATAGGTGGAAAAGTTTTTGATTGAGGTATATTTGGGTACCCTCGTCTTTTCAGAAAGACTCTTAAACCGTAAAAACCGAACATGAACTGAAATCAATTTGCTTTTCCGGAATCCTCACGAGCCTTGAGACTTTTGAGGTTGTGATTGACAGCATCCACTGCTTCTTCAGAGAAGATATCCTCATTGAGAAGATCTTTAACATGTGTCTGCATGAGAACAAGGTCAGAATTAACCTTTTTCAACTCAGTTCTTAACACATCAAGACTCTTCATAGTATCAACGAGTTGCAGTTTTGCTTCCTCAAAGTATTTAAGAAAATCATGAACCACTTCAGCAGAAACCATATCCTCATTCTCAACATCCTGATGTGTATAGGCATTAGGATTATCATCTTCTACTAGGGTTCTTTTCTTCCTCCCTTTAGTCTCGAAACCAATACCTTTGTCAAGAAAACCTCTTGCAAAACCACCAGTGCTAGAAGGTGAAGACATTCTTGACAATAATAACCTAGAGTATGCGTATGTAACTCAATAGGTTTGGTATATAAATGGTTTTTAGGGATGGTAACTTTTAGGGTTTCTAAAGTTGGTTCGTGACAAGTAATATGAGTACTTGTACGCTTACAAGCTTGACCCAAAAAAAAACCCAAAAAAAATCAATATAATTTTGCTATGTGAAGATTTTCTTTCATAAAAATTGACTCAATAAATTTTATATCTCCACAGAGAAACAATTCAGAGCACAAGAGTAGCAGGCAACTTGGTTGACGAAGAGAAACTTGAGACACAAACAATACTTAGGCAGTGTTGTATGCAGACAATAGTTTAGCTACGGACGATAAGAAAATAACTTAACTATCCAGAAAGAAATTTGCCAAAAGTATACCTGATTATTCTAGGAAAGAATTCCTTTTGATGTGAAAAATTATCATAAACTTGATGTCATCACAACATGAGACAAAGTTAGAATCCTTACCAGAAAGGGTTTGTGTGGAGGATTTTGACAGCCTGTTGATAAGATCCTTGTATCCTTCAACTATCAGATTAAGATTGTCCTTCATATCTCCACTTTTGCTTTCATCCACATGAACCTTTTTCACATCTTGAACATCATTCATTACATTAGGTTGAGAGGGACCTTTCTGAAATCTCCTTGACCAAATTGAATTAGAGTTACAATTTGTCCACACATTCGATGAGCACGTAGAACTGACTTTCCTGGTAGAGTTCACAGGGTGAGTACTAAAACCGATAGGTTTAGACATCCGAATGTCAGTTACACCTTGGAGTATTAAATCTAAGGTGTGTTGAAAACGAACAATAGAATTATTATTCAACCTAGACTTGTTTTTCCGTTCAGCATGTCCTTTTGAATCGCAAAAGAGGCACACTTTCTGATCACCTTAGTGATTAGAATGAACATGCTTACCACCGTTGCTAGGAGATTTCTTCCTTCTGAGTGATGCGAAGTATCCTTGATTAGAGGAAGACACAAGCACATCTTTTCCAATAGGAAGGGATTCTGATTTTACTTCTGGAACTGAATTTCTTACAGTTGAGACAGAAGCAGTTGTTATAGTGGACTCTTTGGAACATCCTTGAATAGAGAGTTTACTCAAAAGATATTCAATTTCCAAAGCATCCTTTTTGAGGTTCGCTTCAAGTAAGGTTCGTGATGAGCGAACATCGACGAATTCCTTTCCAAGAGCCTTTACTTTAGATCCACGATCTTTCACTATACCGAGAAGAACATTGACATTGTTTTTCAACCGATTGTAGCTATACACCTGGATTCTAACAAGATTTAGGATCAGTTCACTTTCTTTGGATGCTTCCCTTTTATCAACAGAGTCAGCCTCGTTTGAAAGGTAATCGGAATAACACTTGTCAGTGCATGTCTATTTCGTTGAAACACTAGTTTCATCTATATTTAAGATTGAAAAATCTTTCTCTTTAATAGATTCCATAGAAACAAAACTTTTGTTTTTGGTGATGCAATTTTCAGAGATAACACTATTGTCCATAGAGTCAGATCGCTACAAACACAGACTTATGAGGTCTTAAACATGTTTGCCTGCTCTGATACCAATTGAAAAAGCGGGAGTCTAACAACCACACCCAATATTTCGCTTAGCAATCTGTATGGACAAACTCCAATATACTTTCAAGAGAATCAACTAGACAGTTAGACTCAATCTTAAGAAAAGTATATCAAAGAGTTTATATCTCAATTTCTCAATTTAATCCGCAATAAAACAAATAGGAATTTGCGAGCCCGATTGAATAAGAGAAATAACTTGAACGGTACCAAAGACCAATGTTCAAGTGTCAATCAATTCGATCAACAACTCAAAGGCCAGATTCAAGAACTGATTGATCTTAACGCACAACCTGTGATATTTATATTATATATAAAAATATAAAGTGAAAAAGAAATAACACAGATACCAGAATTTTGTTAACGAGGAAACCGCAAATGCAAAAAAAAAACAGGACCTAATCCAGATTTGAACACCACACTATATTAAGCCGCTACAGACACTATCCTACTACCAAGCTAACTTCGGACTGGAATGTAGTTGAGCCCTAATCAATCTCTCACACTGATCAAGGTACAGTTGCACTCCTTACGTCCCTGAACCCTAGAAGAATTCTACGCACTTGATTCCCTTAGCTGATCTCACCCACAACTAAGAGTTGCTACGACCCAAAGTCGAAGACTTGATAAACAAATCTGTCTCACACAGAAAAGTCTATTGAATAGATAAATCTGTCTCCCACGGATAAACCTATGAGTTTTGTTCCGTTTTTTGATAAATCAAGATGAACAGGAACCAATTGATAAACCAGACTTATATTCCTGAAGAACAGCCTAGTATTATCAATCACCTCACAATAATCTTAATCGATTAACGAAACAAGATATTGTGGAATCACAAACGATGAGACGAAGATGTTTGTGACTACTTTTCAATCTTGCCTATCGGAGAATAAATCTCGAGCAAATCTTAAAGAAGATAGTATTCAATCACGATAGAAAACAGCAAGATCAGAACATGCAAATACATAGAAAATAGTTGGGTATGGCTTCACAATCCCAATGAAGTCTTCAAGTCGTTAACCTACAGGGTTTCGTGAAAAACCTAAGGTTAAAGGAGAATCGACTCTAGTCGCAACTAGTATCACACAAGAGGTGTGGGGATTAGGTTTCCCAGTTACTAGATTTCTCCTTTATATAGTCTTCGAATCAGGGTTTGCAATCTAAGTTACCTTGGTAACAAAGCATTCAATATTCACCGTTAGATGAAAACATGATTAGATTCAAGCTAATATCTTTCAACCGTTAGATCGAACTTAGCTTGTTATACACAAATGAAATGTACCATCATTTAGATAAAGGTAACCGTACCTAAACGTGTACACTTAGTTGGTTCAACAATAGTTAACCAATGGTTATCCATATGATCACTTTCATATCAACCTTATTCATCTTTATCATAACTAGTTCAAATGACTCAAATGAAACTAGTTAGAGAGTTGTTCAATTGTTTATATTCTCATAGAAGTATACAAGACATAATTGAAGCAAAATCGATTTTGTTTCACTCGAATCATTTCATGAACATTATAGCCACGGTTTGCAAAAGATTACATTCCTTATTATATAAATGTATTAGTTCATGAACAAACCGATTTTAGAACATAACCTACTTAAGTATGCAAACGGGTACGCATACCTAAGTAGCCGGACTTAGTTTGGTTACGCCAGTACGCATACGGGTACGCATACCACTTTACACTTCCAAACTCCAGCAGAAATTCACGGTACTTGGACTTCCGCCAGTACGCGTACGGGTACGCATACTTAGTTCCTGGACTTTCAACAACCAACCAGTACACATATGGGTACGCATACCATGGTTCCCGGTTTTTGACTTTACACAAATGTGATTACATACTATGTTTATATCCAATCATGGTTACATGTTCTAAACCCTCATTTCAATTATTGAAACATTCTTGGAAGACGACAATAGCTGTCTCATACAAACTATTAACTTCAAAGCAATTTCAAGTGATCAAATGATTAATACGAAACTTTCCGAGTCTACATCAAATGACTGTCTCACATAAATCATGTAAGATGTTACAAGGCGATTTTCACATGATCATCTTTTGACTTTCGTCAAGAATAAAAGATGAACTTGGTTAAAGCGAAAGCTTACCAATACATTTTTTTTGAGAAATAGATAAGCGAGATAAACTCGGCTCAAAATACCAAATGTTTATAATTGAAGTCTATATAGCAATACGACTTTTTGCCTCAAATAGGAGATAGAGTAGATAGACTTTTGAGTGATAGATGAGTTCAAGTATCCACATACCTTTTGTTGATGAAGTTCCACAAGTTCCATTGAGTAGTTCTTCATCTTCATTCGATGAACGCCGTGAAGTCTAAAGCTCAACTACACTAACTATCCTAATCCGAGACATAGCTATAAGTAGACTAGAAATCAAGACTTATAGTTTTGGCAACTAAACTTGACAAACAAGCTTGAGATAGCAACGCTTGCGAGTTCGACCGAGCAGTGCTCTAACATGTAGGTTAACGACTTGAAGACTTCATTGGGATTGTGAAGCCAGACCCAACTATTTTCTCTGTAGTTGCGTGTTATGATCTTACTGTTTTCTATCATATTGAGTACTATCTTCTCTAAGATTTGCTCGAGATTTATTCTCCGATAGGCAAGATAAAAAGTAGTCACAAAATCTTCGTCTCATCGTTTGTGATTCCATAATATCTTGTTTCGCTACCATACGATTAAGATTATTGTGAGGTGATTGATATTTATAGGCTATTCTTCGGGAATATAAGTCCGGTATATCAATTGGTTCCTGTTCACCTTGATTTATCAGAAGACGGAACAAAACTCATAGGTTTATCTGTGGGAGACAGATTTATCTATTCAATAGACTTTTCTGTGTGAGACAGATTGGTTTATCAAGTCTTCGACTTTGGGACGTAGCAACTCTTAGTTGTGGGTGAGATCAGCTAAGGGAATCAAGTACGTAGAGTCCTGCTGGGATTCAGAGATATAAGGAGCGCAACTGTACCTTGATCAGTGTGAGATTGGTTAGGGCTCAACTACATTCCAGTTCGAAGTTAACTTGGAGTAGGCTAGTGTCTGTAGCGGCTTAATACATTGTGGTGTTCAAATCTGGACTAGGTCTAGGGGTTTTTCTGTATTTGCGGTTTCCTCGTTAACAAAATTTCTGGTGTTTCTGTTATTTCTTTTCCGCATTATATTTGTTTATATAATTGAAATATCACAGGTTGTGTGTAGTTCAATCAATTAGATAATCCAACCTTTGGTTGTTGATATAAATTGATTGGCACTTTAACATTGGTGTTTGGTACCGTTCAAGTTGTTTCATATAATAATCAGGCTCACGGATTTCTATCTGTTTGATTTGCTGATTTCATTGTGAAACAGAGATACAACTCTTGGATATATTTCCATTGATTGAGTCTGACTGTCTAGTTGATTATCTTGGAATTATATTGGAATTGTCCATACAGATTGCTAAGCGAAATATTGGGTGTGGTTGTTGTACCCCCGCTTTTTCATTCTCGTCTCTTGCTTAGGTGTCAGATAGGCAGGGAAAAATCTATTAGAATCATAACATGATTTGATACCCCCATCAAGTCATTATATTTTGGACTCAATACAATGTGGTTCCCAAGTTAAAAGACCTTAACTCAATTAAAGGTGTTCATAAAGATACTGAATATACCTTGATCAGAGCAAGGCTCAACAAAATGATTTTTTTCCTTAGTATTTATGAAGATAGAAATATGGGACAAAAATCCTTTTAACATGTAGTAAGAAAAAAGCCAAAATTAAAAACTTGAGCATCCTCGTTGTCAGAATTGTCAAGTTCTGACAATTGTGCACTCCTCATATCTCTCAAGTTAGATTTTGAGGATTCACCTGTCAATACACTAAGTAGTGATAGGGTGAGGTTGTAACTCACCATTTTCATCTAGAATGAATACTCCGAGTTTGTTTTTCTTATGACGCGATGATTCTTACCTTTTGCATCTTTTCCTTTAGAACCCTTTTTAGAGGAATTATTGAACTTTGGGAATTCTCCCGAGGAGGGTCAAAACCTTTCCTACCAAGTTCACAAGAATATTCTTTAGAAAGAGATTTTCATAAGGATGAAAGACGTGGTCCTCTAGAAATCCGTGTAAGAGATCTGAAGATATCAGGTTTCTGAGCCCAGAATACATATTTATCAGGTTAACTCTTCTTATCAAGTAGGAAGTCTGATATTGGAGTTGTCCTTATGCCAATAAAATGCACTATGGGAGTTGCTAGGCTTATGAAATATTTGAAAAAATTCTGAATATTCTTATCATAAGTGTTTTCGCTGATTGTGCAGTCTGGATCAGTATGAGATGTTGACAAGATTTTTACCTCTTTGATAGCAAAGGAAAACAATTTTTGGAGATTAAAAATATGCTAATTCCTATGAAAACATTCCATTGCAAAATGGAGCTTTTTACCACAATGAGAACAAAACTGCAGAGAATCAGAAGATGTACAAGAAACATGATCTCAATTTGAAGCTCTCTTAGATGTTGTATTATGATGTATAGTTCGACACTGTGTAAAAGTAGGACAAGGAGTGACCTTTTCAACACTAGATATGTTTTTTGAGAGATTATCATATACAATAGATGTCGGAGAAAGTTTACACCTTAATGTAGAATAATTCTTTCTCATGGACTTACACTGCTCCTTAAATAGTATGAGATTAGATTCAGTATTTTCTTTCAGCGAACGTAGGACATCCAGTTTAGAGGAATGAGTCTCAATTAATCGTTTTTCTCGAGCAGCAATCTATCTGACAGTATCTTCAATATTGCTAACCTTTTCTCTCCTTAGTTTAAGTTCTTGAACAAGTTTATTGATATTGTCAGGAAAAAAATTCTAAAACTTCACAAAGATCACGTTGTCTGTTAAAATATCGGTTGAGTTCATCAATAAACTGAGCATAATTCTCTTGGAGGTCTTTTATCACATAGGATTGATATTCTGTGATCTTGGATGAGTCATTGCAACTACTAAAAAGATCCCCTTTTGTTTCTAATTTAGAATCTTTAGGAAACTTGGAGAACATATCTTCAGAGATTGAGGACACATGTTCTTTACCTATGGGTTCATAAGAATCGACCAAGGATTATCCTTTGAGGTAAGTGTTTGTACCCCATTAAAATGGTGCACGTGCATACTGCACAAGCAATCAATCGATTTATTAAAGCAACCCAGCTGGTTTATTAAAGAAACCCATGGCTTATTATTGGAGCCTAGTTGGCTTATTTTGGAAGTCCAGTCGGTTTATTAAAGAAACCCATGGCTTATTATTGAAGCCCAGTTGGCTTATTTTGGAAGCCCGGTCAGGCTTATTTTTGAAGCCTAAAAGACTTATTTTGGAAGTCATTTGGAGATAGACATGAATCTTATAAGATAGACAAGGATCTTCCAAGATAGACACAAATCTTGGAAGATAGATATGGATCTTCCAAGATAGATGTGAATCTTGACAAGATAGACATGGATATTTCAAGATAGACACAATGTTGCAGAAATAAACACAAATCTTGGGAAGATATACAAGGATATTCCAAGATAGACATGAATTTTAGGAAGATAGACATGGATCTTCCAAGATAAACACAAATATAGAGAAGATAAACATGGATCTTCTTGGATAAATATGAATATTAAAGGATAAGTACAAATCCAGGTGGTTATTTTGGAAAACTACAAATCTAGGTGGTTATTTTGGATAACTACAACAAGATTTGGGTTTTGCCTATAAATAGAGGATGAAATCCAACTCAGGAGGTACACAATTTCTATTCATTTTCTCCACAACTCACTTGCTTAGAACTCCCTCTGACTTTAGCATCAGAGTGTCTTTGTAGGTACCCCTGCACTTTTTACAGCATCAATCATAGCTTTCATCAACAGTTTCCGTAGAAATTGGATCTACTATGGAGATTCAATCAATCTACACATATCTCGATGAGTGTTGGGGTAAATATTTTTGCACCAACATCTTTTGCCGCCAACTAAAGGGATTTCGAGCAAATGATCGTGTTCCCCCATTGAGAGAAATTGTTTTCAAGAGTTTTTGAAAATTAGGGTTTCAAAATCGTTGTTGAGAAAAAGTAGCAGAAAGTCTCCAAAACGTTATGAAGAAAATGTTGCAGAAAGTCTCCAAAATGTTACGAAGAAAAAGTTACAGAAAGACTCCAATATGTTGTGAAGAGAACAAGCCATAATTTCTATATTTGTGACTTGATTTGAAGGTCTCATTATCTAAAGCTAGTTTTTCACAAAATGCAAAG
>JAJJMB010010117.1:806226-840660 GCA_023531105.1 Papaver atlanticum | reverse complement strand
GGCAAAATATTTTTTGGATCATTTTGTAAGATATTGTTCCATTGACTGTAAGCTTTGTAACAACTCACCATTTATCTATTTGTGACTTTATTTGAAGGTCTCATTATCTAAAGCTAGTTTTTCACAAAATGCAAAGTTGGTGGCACAAGCTTTGTATTTTCAAAAATGAGGAAAAATATTTTTTGGATCATTTTGTAAGACATTGTTCAATTGACTGTAAGCTTTGTAACAACTCATCATTTCTCTAGGTTTTACTTTATTTGAAGGTCTCATTATCTAAAGCTAGTTTTTCACAAAATGCAAAGGTGGTGGTACAAGCTTTGTATTTGAAAAAATGAGGAAAAATATTATTTGAATCATTTTGTAAGACATTGTTTCATTGACTGTAAGCTTTGTAACAACCCATCATTTCTCTAGTTCTTACAAGAATTGAAGGTCTCGTTATTAAAAGCTAGTTTTAACAAAATGCAAAGGCGGCAGTACACGCTTGTATCCGCAAAAATGAGGCAAAATATTTTTTGGATCATTTTGTAAGATATTGTTCCATTGACTATAAGCTTTGTAACAAGCCATCATTTCTCTAATTGTGACTTGATTGGAAGGTCTCATTATCTAAAGCCAGTTTTTCACAAAATGCAAAGGTGGTGGTACAAGCTTTGTATTTGCAAAAATGAGGAGAAATATTTTTTTGATCATTTTGTAAGATATTGTTCCATTGACTGTAAGCTTTGTAACAAGCCATAATTTCTATATTTGTGACTTGATTTGAAGGTCTCATTATCTAAAGCTAGTTTTTTCACAAAATGCAAAGGTGGTGGTACAAGCTTTGTATTTGAAAAAATGAGGCAAATTATTTTTTGGATCATTTTGTAAGATATTGTTCCATTGACTGTAAGCTTTGTAACAACTCAAAATTTATCTATTTGTGACTTTATTTGAAGGTCTCATTATCTAAAGCTAGTTTTTCACAAAATGAAAAGTTGGTGGTAGTCTCCAAAACGTTGTGAAAAGAAAATTGCAGAAAGTCTCCAAAACATTGTAAAGAAAAATTGCAGAAAAACTCAGAAACATTGCGATCCAGAGTTGTAGAAAGACTCGGAAACGTCGCGATCCAGAGTTGCAGAAAGTCTCGGAAACGTCGCTATCAAGTGTTGCAGAAAGATCCGGGCTGCAGAAAGTTTCAGAAACATCGTGAAAGAAAAAGTTGTTAAAAGCAAAACTAACAAAGAAAAAGTAAATATATGGAGTCTTCACAAGCAAATCAACATGGAAGGAACGGTGATGCTCTTACCGGGAATCATCATGCTCAAGGCATCGTCAATTGAACAATACGGAGCGTTGTCGTCCAGACGTATCAGGATGGGATGGAGACATCACTTTCATCAACAACATCGGGTGCTCATCATGGGAGAACCTATCCAAGTTTCAAGGGAAACAATGTGTGGTACGTAGAATACCTCCTTAAACCAATAGTGAGAACTTCAATCGTCAGAGAGAGTTTCGGAATCAACACTCGTCCATTCAAAGTATTCATCGTGAGACCGTTGCTAATAGAGGTGTACGCATCCGCCCACGTAATGCACAAGTTGTTAACCTACAAGTGACACCTATGGACTTGACATTATGGGAGTGTTACCAAGAGTTGGAAAGGGGGAAAAAACGACTCAGAGTTGCATCGGAGAAAAGAAAGGAACTCAAAGAAATGACTTTATTACGTTCTGGAAGTGACAGAACAAATCGAGTCCACAGAAGGAGCTTAACAACACGTGCGAAAGGGTATGGAACTGAAAGACACGCCATACCATAACAACATTTTGAGGGAAATTTCGAACATAAAAACTCATGACGGACCCAGAAAGATGGAAACGGAGAAGATACCCTATCTTAAGCCTCGTGCCATTTTGCAAGTAAGGAATTGGATATTATAGGTTCATTTCCCGCTTCACTTGGGGGCATCTCTCTACAGATAACCGAGGCGGCTAAAGTGTCGCCTAGCACGCAATTAAAATCAACGTGCCGAACAATAGGAGACATCGTTTTCAATATCATTGCAACTAATGGGCGCAACTAGGATTGAAGAAACGAACGCCTGGGGAGGTAAGTCCTCACTGATTGTTACATTATAAATCGGTTTATAATCACAATTGAGGACACTTTTTTGCATGTATTTATAAAAGAAATACTTACGACGTTTTCTAATAAAGAGAAAAACAAAAACAAAGTTTTTTTATTATTAAGGAAATAGTTGTAGTGTTTTTCTAATAAAGAGAAGAACAAAAACGAAATGTTTTGATTATTAAGGAGCTCCAACGTTTTTCTAATAAAGAGAAAAGCGAAAAGAAAGTGTTTCAATAAAAGCTGAAGTTCAAAATGGAACGAAAAGAGCGAAAGAAAAATATTAAAGAACGCATGGAAATATACTCTGATCGAGGGTGAACTCTGCCGAATAATAGAACCATACCTGCATTGTGTGACTTGAGAGATAGGAACCAATTGCTGGATGAGGAACGTGAAGGGTGCTCTGGGAACCATTCTAGAGGCAAAACTTTGGCACAAAGGCTTTTACAAAAGAGCTGAAGTGTATGGCCTGTCAGCTACATGGCCCTCTATTAAAGATACCAGCAAGCGAGCTGCATTTGGTTTGAGCCGATAGTCAATCAATAACTATGAGCCGATGGTCAATCAACAACTGCGGATCGGATATTGTAGGTCCATTACCCGCTACACCAGGGAGGCGTCATATACTTGTTCGTTTCAACCAATAGCATCACCAAATATGAAGAAACAATAGCTTTGTTAAGGATGCTGGCAGTACATATTCACAAATTTAGCTGCGGAATATAAACCAACAATGTTTATCTCTGACAATGGAAAGCATTTGGATTCTAAAACAATCAAATATCTGTGGCAACTGGATGCATATCCAGGTAGTGGAATAGTCGACGAGACAAGTTTTAAACGATTCTGATATGTTATAAATTTAGTTTATAAATCTATCTTTGTTCTAGTCAGAATTAAGAACACAACATAGCATACGTATGTATTTATTAAAGAAGTACTTGCAAAAAGGAAAAAAAGACCAAAGGAGGCACGAGAAAAGGCCAGACATATGCATTTTGTTTTACTTTATAAGCTGAAGATGAAAAGTGCAGCGTCGGTGATACACACCAAGTTGACGTCAATGGATTCGGTGATGGAAAATGCGTTAACAGCTAAAGGAGTTAACTACCTGTCTACCTTTGAGTCTTTTTATCTAGATGAAAAAAGAAAGCCTAAACAGCGGCAGACTAAGACAATAAAGAGAAAATAGGAAAGAAAAGAAAGAGACGGTTGACGAGTACCTTAGTCTCGTCGACCGCAAGATACGCAGCTGACACCAGTCAACGGAATGGACGTTAGTCAATCAAAGGAGTTTACTACCATGTCTGGTGTTAGTTTGGAGGCTTGGGGCGGTAAGTAAAGAAAAACAACAACAAAGAGTTAAGTAATCTACTTCGAAGACTGAATTCAAATAATTAAAGATAAAAAAAATTTCCACTTTTCATTATTTCTTAAAACTAAAGTTGGATCTGGGGTATTAGAAGTCGGGTTCAAAGTTATTAAAGGACCAAGAAGAAAGAAGGCTTACCTCTTGAGAATCCATGAAGAAAATAGGCGGCGCTCAGCAAAGAAGGAGCACTGATTCCGCATAACTTTTCTCGACAATACATAGTGTTGTAAAAGAAACAAGATACATGGGAAGTGGAGTCCTAAACTAAGTAAAATACATGGTTAGAAAGCTTTTGGGTAGAAGTGAAATTACAAAGTTGAGTAGAGCGCAACACGCGACCTACAAAAGAAGACGAGCCTTTGAGCGAGTACTTACTCGGTAGTGTGCGCGGCAATTGGAAGACGATGACATCAGACCAAGCTGGTAATTTATAGAAGAGAGGACGCAAATTGGTATCATGAAGAAACGTGTCTTTATTGACGTGTAGGCTATACTTTCTGGGGATTAACACATCGGTTTATGACTCAACTAATGGAACTAATAAGAGCCCACAAAGCTAGAGGAAGTGCTAGGACATAACATGCCACGTATTTGGTGTTTGGGCAATTATTATATGGAGTTTTAGGTACATTATTGGTACATTGAACGTGTTTAATGATTAAGGAATAGTGGCTTATGAGATGGTTAAGTGCATTTTTGGCACTACGAGTTATTAAGCCAAGTTTGGGGCAAACCTATGCAACAAGCTGGCCAAGGCCACGAAAGGAAAGGTTGCTCGATGAACGATATCTGGCGAAATTGAACGAGCCACGGCGGTTAATTCGTTTTTATTTTCTTAATTCTTCAACGAGTTGAGAATTAAGAGGGGGCGATATTTGTACCCATTAAAATGGTGCGCGTACATACCGTATAAGCAATCAATCGGTTTATTAGAGGAACCCAGCTGGTTTATTAAAGAAACCCATGGCTTATTATTGGAGCCTAGTTGACTTATTTTGGAAACCTAGTCGGTTTATTAAAGAAACCCATGGCTTATTATTGAAGCCCAGTTGGCTTATTTTGGAAGCCCGGTCTGGCTTATTTTGGAAGCCTAAAAGACTTATTTTTGAAGTCATTTGGAGATAGACACGAATCTTGGAAGATAGACAATGATCTTCCAAAGATAGACACAAATCTTGGAAGATAGATATGGATCTTCCAAGATAGATGTGAATCTTGATAAGATAGACATGGATCTTTCAAGATAGACACAATGTTGCAGAGATAAACACAAATCTTGGGAAGATATACAAGGATATTCTAAGATAGACATGAATCTTAGGAAGAATGACACAAATATAGAGAAGATAAACATGGATCTTATGGGATAAATATGAATATTAAAGGATAAGTACAAATCCAGATGGTTATTTTGGATAACTACAAATCTAGGTGGTTATTTTGGATAACTACAACAAGATTTGGTTTTTGCCTATAAATAGAGGCTGAAATCCAACTCAAAAGGTACACAATTTTTATTCCTTTTCTCCACAACTCACTTGCTTAGAACTCCCTCTGACTTTAGCATCGGAGTGTCTTTGCAGGTACTCCCACCTTTTTCAGCATCAATCACAGCTTTCATCAACAGTTTCCGGAGAAATTGGATCTACGATGGAGATTCAATCAATCTACACACATCTCGAGGAGTGTTGGGGTAAATATTTTTGCACCAACAGTAAGTCCCAAGCATTTTGCATAATCAAATCCATTGGACGTTATTATAGTACATGGATACAGATTTAGATTTAGGTCTAAGGTGTTTGCCTGCTCTAATACCAATTGAAAAGAATAGGGTACCAAGTACACCACCAACTTTTTCGTTCGGCAACCTGTATAGACAAAACCTAATACAACTGCAAGTAGAACAACTTAATGATCCTTGACAATATGTATATATAGTTTATATCTATATCCCTTCTCAATCAGAAAGTCCAGAAAAAAATAAACAAAATTTTTGGTGTCTTATGTTTTTCCTTTTCCGCATTATATTATTTATCTTTATAATAGGAATAACACAAGTAGTACATAATCAATGTAGATAGTTTAAATGCTTATCATCTAAAATCAAGGACAAGATTTTTCTTGTTGAATTTGTATCTTGAAAGATAAATTGCAAGTTTCATACTTGTTGGAATTCAGATACGACTAAATTGATCTTGGATATTGATTTTTGAGATCTCCCAAGAACTCTTCTACACAATCAGGTTCATGGACCTTTGATCTAAAATCTGGTGGGACTTTTGTTGAATTCGTATCTTAAAAAATAGATAACAAGATTTTTTTCTTGTTGGAATTCGGATCTTGAAAAGTTCGGGTACCTACTAGGTTGACCTTGACTTACAATTAGGAACGGGGATCTTATTATTAGAGATTTAAACGTATTTAGTGTACAAGGATTGTACATGCAGGCTCACAAACAAAAAAGTTGGTGGTGTACTATGTCCTCTCTCCTTTTCAATTGGTACGTGAGCATGTTAGAGCAACATTCAGTTGAACCCAATCAAGCGTTTATATATCAAGTTTGGTTGTTTAGTAGCTATTGACTTTGAGTTGTTGAACTTCTATCCAAGCTCTTTAAGCGATATTTATTGAAAACATAACACGCAAAGTTTAGATGACTTGATCATTCTAATAATCCGAACAAGATATGGTTTAGGTGACTTTTTCCACATGAACAAAGATTTAGTCAGACACCTTAATCGGCATCAGAATGTAGTTGGTAAAAGATAGACGACTATACCCGAAGGGTTATGAACTACAAAGCTAAGGCTAAACAATTGTAAAAAAAAAAAAAAAAACCAAGTAGAGAGAAAGTAAGACGTCATTAGATAGTAAGTGGGATCCCTAATATGGAAGCTAAGTTTACATATCTATATAGATCATGGAGACATACCTCCATGATCTAGTGTTACTCGTGAATTATCATAGCTAAATTACGTACATTCTAAAATATTTTACTACTACTGCATGTTACATGTGTGGATACCATAAATATTTTAGAAGGTTGCGGTTTATATTGTAACGATTTAAGCCCAAACCCATTATTAGGATTATTCGAAAATCTTAGCATAGTTTAACTTCTATTTTTCATGAGATGTATAAGATCAAGGAGGTTTGTCCCTTGATCCTTATAAATAGAATAAATTCTTTTGTCATTTGGTGCATTTTGACATATTTCTTCACTATTTTGATGATCTTGTCTTTGTTTTTTAGAGTTTTTTTTTTTCGTTTTAAGAACAATTTTTTTTCTTCACTTTAGTGGTGATTCTTTTAACTTTGATGCTTGTTTTTCCAGATTCAAATACCTCGACGATTAAACACGACAGATAACCTAACGGTGAAAGGTTTTGCTAATTAGCGATCTCTCGGAGAAGTAATGCAAATTAGACATCTTTAAAGGGATGGAAACACAAAATATCCCGGAGATTTAAGCCATCCGGATTCTCGTTCATATGTACAAAACTAAGTGCTACAAACTTCTCTTTATGGAGCATCTCTTGTATATTAAAGAAGACAAGCATCCAAAATTATCGGAACTAATTACAGATTACATCATCCTTTCTCTCTACTTTTCATACAAAAGATTAATACATTTGAAGTTTGGCCTTTTGCTTTGCGATATACATATAAATTGGTATATTTGTTTGTATTTGGCTCTGATATTTTTGTATTTATTTATTTTTTCTTGTAAATGATCATAAGATGATATCGAATTATCATTAAAAATAAAAGAAAAATAATAACTAGAACAGAAATATGAATTTGTATAACCCTCTGCCAAACGATGCTAGTTGTTTTATATTATTTGGAAGTAAATGGGAAATATGTCAACCTATTTTAAAATTTATGACCGTTGCTTGTATTTTTCTAGTATTGTGAACGCTGGCGCTGATCATATTCCAGCACGTGCTTGTGCGTTCCCAACGATCTACTCAAAGCAAAATAAAAAGCTCAGGTGATAAAGAATACAGGTCCGATAAGTAAATTAACATCATCCTGATGTCGGTAGAAGCTCCCGATAGCGTTGAGAGGTAGAAGTTCTCAGTTGTCAGTAGCTTTCACAAGCTAAGGTCCAATTACCAGGGCTTAGTGGCGTCCACATTGAACTCTCGTCACCTATTTGTCACTTAACCCCCACCGTCATGCAATGGCAACTCCGTAATATAACACTTTAATAAAGTCCTTTTATATACCCAAGCAGAAAATATCTAGCTAGAAATTTCCCGAACATCCCATTTGGTAATTGCATTACTAAATCAAGTAACAAGAAAAAGTCTGTAGATATTTTTGCGCACAACCACCTTTATATATGTAACCCATTATCGCAAAAATCTTCAGTTTTTTCTCGTGAAGAACGTGAAGAAGATTCTCTAATGGAGCAAGTAAGAGGAAGATATTGTTACTATGCGATCCTTGGAATTTCTAAACACGCATCACAATCTGAAATCCGTAAGGCTTACAGAAAACTAGCTCTGGTAAGTTTTTTCTCTCTCTAAAGCTACAGAAGTGACCGGATAGATGGAACTTTTGTTGAAATTTTGTTGTGTTTTGTGTAGAAATGGCATCCGGATAGATGGAACTTAAGAAATTCAACAATGGGTAATGAAGCTAAGCAAAGGTTTCAACAAATTCAAGAAGCTTATGCAGTTTTGTCAGATGAAAGGAAGAGATCAGTGTATGATGTTGGATTATATGATCCATTACAAGAAGAGGACGAGGTTAGTACTCTTCCGTGCTAATTGAACTCTAAGCATTTAGTATTACCATTAAACATGGCAGCCAAATGTCAGGAATTCTAAACAAATTCCATCAATAGGGTAGACTGAGATTTTGTGGCGCATCCCTTTGCACTCAAAATTCTTCTTTGGCACATTCTAAGTTTCCAAGAGTACATATCTATGATTTCAAGTGTCTTGACTGTTGTGCTATTTGTTCCTAATATGTTCTTCTGGTTTGTGCTGCATTATGGGAAAACAGGGCTTCTCTGATTTTATGCAGGAGATGTTGTCGATGATGGCAAATGTACAGAATCAGGTATGATGAGTCTAATAACACTTGGCTCAATGATATTCTACTTTTCTTAAGCAAGAACTAGAATGTACAAGAGCAAATGGGTCATTAGGATGTCAGAAATTCATAACCTAATGGGGTTTCTCATTGTTGCAGCAGAATAGTTTTGAAGATCTTCAAAAGATGTTTAATGAGCTAACAAGGGGCGACAGCGTACAATTTCACAACGAGGATGATGACAAAGATACCGATCAAACAGCTAGAAAGAGAGTTCGTGGAACTGGTTCACCCTCTCAGTTCAACAGCATGCCTGCCCCTGTATATTTATAACACTGTTATTTGTGGGGGAAAGATTGGTATTCACTTCAATTTGTAGCTTGTTTTGTTACAATACAATTGAATGAAACTCTCTTTGTTCCTACAAAAAAAAAAATATGCAATGTGATCATCTTGGAAACTACTGTGGTTGGATTAGTTTTTGGAGTTTAAAATTGCATTATGGATCTTTCCAAAGTTATCTAGAACCCACATGCATGGTGTATGTTTTCATGGCACATCACTTTGACTCATTCAAGCATGTCATTGTACATCCAATATGGATGTCAGATGTCAATCATACTGCCAAAATGAACAATATTCACAGTTGAGCTGCTCATAGATGAAAATTTATACAGTTAACCACCTCAAAAGGAAAGTTACCTCATATAATTCTGACATGGAGCTTTAACCAGATTACTGTAGACATCTGGTTGCTAGTCCAGCTCCTTCTCCATGAATTCGTGCATACTGCACTGCAAACCACCTTCTGAAGCAACATAGCAAACCAGATTCTGGAAAAACACTCACAAAGTAGTGATAAAAACATCGTATTAACTTACTGGAACTCCAAGGTTCTTTGGAGCTTCAAAGTTCAAACTAAATTCTACAACAACAGAACAGAGCAAACCAGTCAGACAGTAGCTCAGTCAGACTGAATCATAACATAGAAGAGACGGAACAAATTTATCAGATAGCTGTGTAGCATAATGCAAATCATTTTCTACTTTCCTAGTAAGTAAAGTAAGTAAAGTAAATTTATTACAATTACAAACTTTCATCATGTTGTATAGTCATTAGACCAATCAAAATTTTCAGTTTCTTCTATTAAGATGGGAGATACAGCTTTATCTTTCAAAGGGAGAGTTGCATCTTAATACTGCAAAAAAGCAAATGAAGATGTACCCCAAAATTGCCGAGTCAGTACTTGCACGGCCTTTCTGAGTTTGTGAAGAGCATCTTCCTCTACAAGAACCCAAGCTTGTCTCCATTTAAGCCATCACCTTCCACCATTGGACAATCGACCGCATCATGCCCAAATTGCCCGCACCAAGGCAAGGTGCATCGCCTCCGTTTCTTAGGGAACTCAAACCCATCTTTTATTCTTTTATCGTTTGCCTTCCCAAAATTTTCATGCGCACTTACACTAGTGAATCCCTGAATTATACCATCATCGTCATCTTCCACTTCAGGTAAAATCAGTGAGTCAGAAGGGCTATCGTAAGTGACATCAGTCTCATGATGAGAAAGATTAGGAATTCCTTTAATACGAGATAACACCATGGAGATTTCGTCGTAAGCAAACTCAAGACAGTCTTCAGTTTCAACTGCTTCTGCCATTAACGATGAAACCATGGATTGCAATTCCTGAAATCTTTCGCCGTTTTCCACAGTAGTAGCAGTAGTGCACGGGGATTTCCTACAAAATGAGTTAGTACGACGCCAGCGGTTGGGTAGATATTGGTCTGGGATGTGGAAACAGTTATTTGTTGACAGGATTCTAAGAATGTGCCTACAAAGGATACCGGAGAACTCAAATTGATGACAGCTACAGCTAATCAGTTCTTCTGAAGGGACCCAAATTACTTTCCGCCCTCCATCTGCTTGAGTATGGTGTCTCACGTGGAAACAATCATGTTCCAATTGAAATGATGCATATTGTGGTGCTGACACAAGCTCTTCTTGGAGCTTACAGAATGCATAAGGTGTAAAAACTGTAGCAGCATGTGATCCAATAGGCGATCCCGTTTTAAGAGATACTTTGTTGAGTTTTCCTTGCATCTTTATTTTAGCTCCCACTTGGTCTCGGAAATCAGCAATAACAGATACCTATAAAGAAGGTTGAAAAATATTAGATCACGGTATCCTGCAAATAGAAACAGATGGAAAGAACATGAAAAGCAATAATGAATAGGCATACTTGCTCCACAAAATGGTCAAGTTCAGACTGTGCACCCAAAAGTCGTTGGATGAAAGTATTTATTTTCTCGGGTTGAAATGTACTTGTCATTCCTGCAAAGAAATATGATCTCAAGAAGGGCAGGGCCCAGTACATCCGTAATGCATGTAAACTTGCAATGTGCTTGTTTCCATGGAGTCCATATCTATTAGTCATCTCCGTCCATCCTACTTCAAAGTCATCCACCGTGTCCGATTTATATAGCTGATGGAACTCTGCTCTCCATGCATCGTATGCTGACCCGAGCAATGGTGAAAACCAATCTGAGAACTTCGCGATTATGTGCCAAATGCAAAAGGCATGTTTGGTGCTAGGCATTTCTATAGAAATTGCACCTTTCAGCCCTATGTTCTGATCAGTCAATATTGTTTGTGGAGCCACTCCCTTAACGAAGCCCAAGAAGGTCTGACATAGATGAAAAAGCTATAAGAGTATGAAGAAAATTTGGACAAGAATTTGAAACTAATGCTTTCAGGCATCCTTACATAGATTGGTTATTTACTATTACTGGCACAGATTATTACCTTTAGTGCCCAGGAAAAAGATTGCATATTTTCATCCCTTAGGAGAACACACCCAAAAAAGCAATTCATGCCATGATTGTCCACCCCAATCCAGATCCCTAGAAGCATATCATAGGCCTCCAAGCGATGAGTTGTGTCAAAAACCACTACATCCCTAAAATCTTCATATTGTCCAAGTGATGAGGAGTAAGACCAAGCAATACACTCCAACCTGTTATTCGTGCCTATCTTGAAATCATATTTGAAGTTAGGATCATCGTCCTTGATGTTTTTGCACATTGAAAGAAGATCAATAGCATCATTATCACGATCAACATTTCCGAATGATTGCAAGAGGTTTCTCACATCTATCTCAGTAAATGGTAAATTCCCAAGCTTCACACCTTTTTCCAACTCCATTAGTCTTAGCATTTGGCGAACAGACATCCCTGCTTTCGCAAACATGCAGATGCCACTTTTGTCATCTGCAGATAACGTACAATAAGCAGGCAGAAGACGAACTTCATTTGATTTTAAGAGCTCGTGGTTATGTGTATTGCTAAACCCAGTAATCCGCCATTCAGGTACATCAAAATCCGCCCTTCTAACAATTCTCAAATACGCAGGACATCCACAACGCGACGACTTCCTATTCCTTTGTAACTTCCCATCTTCAGATGGTTTTTAACTGCGGATACCCACCACGATGACAAGTGAAATCCCTTCTCGTTATACCCCTTCCAACACCATCTTTAAACCCACATTGTTTTGCGAAACTACAGTAGAACTCATAAGCAGCATCTTGAGAAACAAATCTTTGTCCAATTGCTGGAACAAGATTCACAGATGTTTGGTGCAATAAAACAGCATTCTCTGCCTCACGTATCTCTTCTATTGTCCCAGTATCCTCCGGAGACAAATCTGTCTCATTTCCAGAAGTTTCTAACACTAGATTTGTTCCTCCTTCAGACATTCTTAACTTCTAACAAAATCCCCTACCTACAATTCCCAAATAACGAACAAACACATTATCATGCATGTGTAACAAAATTGTGTCTCACGGGGTGGTCCCAGAGACAATATACTGGGTACCAATACGCCGGGGCAAACCTGATAAAAATAACAATATACTAGGAGGATTAAATATGAAAATGGCCAAACAAAATCAGGATACCAGATTTACAAATTATCCTAAGAAATGTTATTATCTGAATCAAAATGAAACTAGTAACGAGAGGTACTTTATTACTTACTAAAGAGCTGAATTTCTAAATGCAACCTGAATCTCCATCATAGATCTCGAAAGCCCTAAAAATCGATAATGGAATAGATCGACTGATAGAGCTGAAATTAAGTGGGTCTGAAATTTAAAATAAATTTGGAGGAAGAGCATAAGAGAGGGGAAAAACAGGCGGGGCGAATTTGGAAAAGAGAGGAGTAATGCGCATCGATGGAGAATTATAAGGATTGATATGAATGTTAACTATCTTACGCCATGAATTTGCAGCAGTTTTAACCGTTGGATATTTTACTATCCCCCTTTACGGTAGTGTGTTTAATTCGGATTCTGTTTCGGGCCTCTGAAAAATGGATTATTTGAAAGTACGGCCTGGGTTGCACGGACGCTGCATTTTTAGAGCCGTGTCCGCGTCCGACACGTGTGGGACACTGACACAACGTGCGTCCGAGCACCAATATGCGCGTCCTGCGCGTCTAGTTTGGACGCACTGATGACTAGGATTTGACGCGTTTTTTTTCTTCATTTTCATTTAAAATTCTTCCTTTATTTTTACTGTTATTAACTAAATAAAGAGATCAATCATTAAACTGATTCATCCGATCAGAATACAAAATAATAAACTTAAGGAAATGTAACTGAAACATTAATTAATTACATTATTAATTGGAAATGGCATTGTGTATACCCTTTGTTGGGCATGTGTTGTTCTAAGAATGCATTTTGATTGTGCCATGTATTTAATAGTGATTGATTGCTTGACCTTTGGCGTGTATAAACAAACGATATCTTCTTTTCTTTTGTGAGTTCACCTATCTGGTTAATGGATGCCCAGCTGGTCTATGTAGTTGTTGAATATTGATCTACAATATGGCTACTACATGTGCAATCCAGAAGTGCAGACGATAAGTAACTCCCAACCTAGGTGGATATAACGGCACATCCATAGTATGCGTGAAATATATATTTTTGTACGTTTTAAAGTTAGTCTCCAAGTCTTCATAGTCGTGAAAGAGAACTTGTTTGGAGGAATGGACACGAAGTAAGCATAAAGAGCAGTCACTGAAGTGTTCCATATAAAGAACCCCCGTCAGTTCATTTTTTAAGGGACGAAACTTGGGTTTAGCGGTGGTCAAATGCAAATTCTCAATAATGTTAAGGATGCATTCTCGGCTGAGCTTGTCAAATTCTCAATAATTTTGGGAATAACGGCGTGCAATTCTTCCCCCTGTATAAGGAAAATTCTAGTGAGTATCATTACGTTTGAACTGATTAAAAAATGTTGCGTAGGGGCAGTATGTATGGTAGTCCTCAATTCTTTACATACTTGTCCATCGACGAAGGCCACATTGAGGCTAGTGACATCATTGGTAGACAAATCCAACTCTTCCCAGTATTTTCTGTAACTCAAACTGTGATGGGGTGTGATTTGGATTCGTCCGGAGGAGCGAAAACTTTTAAAGCTGTCTTGAGTGGCTCTGATGGTGATAACTTTTATGGGCCGGCTGCGAGTAATCTGAGTTTTTGGGTATGGTCTGCAGTTAAAAACAATTACGAACATAATTAGATTAAAAAGGACCTATATCCGCCTCATAGATTCCCTTCTAATAAGTACATTATTCAAAGATACATAAGGGAGCAATCCTAGTAGCATACTGTAACACAAAGGCACTTACTGACAAAGCCGGAGGAAATAAGAAAATAGTTCATTTGGTACACTATTGGCATCTAACAAAGATTAAAAATCCGTGGTTTCCACTTACTGATGCCATGCTTTCAAGGAATCAATCCCCTTCTAAACTAATTACAAACTCATGAATTTACAGACTACTGAATGCTTGCCTTTGTTTTCAAGTTTTCAATCAGATATAGCTTTCAGATTATTTATGGAAGTCTACTGCTACGAATCAGTAAGTGGAAAAGGAAATGATTCATAATGAGATCCATATTGCATATGAGCTTGACATAATCAGTGCTAAGAATTATGAGGTGAAAGGCTTACTTCATCATTTGTTGCATGGTGAAGACATACGTCTTAATTTTTGATGCCTTAAAGTTGTTGTACTGGGGAAGCAAAGACTTTGCGATACAATTAAAGTACCAAAAAGGCAGTGCAGTGGGCAAACAATGACTCATCTATTTGCAGTTTATAAAATGTGTATATTATCCTCCTCCAACGCCCTGACCTCCAAAATGCCACCGCTGCTTTCACTCCCACCGCCACCACTCCCACAAAACCAAGCATAAATCAACATTTGTAGTGAGAATGACATAAATTATACTCAAAGTTGATGATTGGCGGGGATCAATTAGCACCACAATATTGTGATTATATCGTTGCTCTCAGTTGGATACTTAGAGGACTAAATAATAAGAAGAAATAGGGACTAAAATGGAAAGATGACCTTAATGGCTCGTGAAAACAAACCTTCCCATTTATTTCCTATAAAATGGACGCTTGATTTTCCTTCGTCGATGGATCGTAAACTCTTCAACTTCGTAACTGAGGATCGTACCTGTTATGGTTTGATATTGATTTGAGATGCCATTTCATCTGTTCTTTAGGTAGCAACTGAAAATTGGAAAAGAAATTTCATCAGAAACCTAATTGAAACATAGGATTAGGCTACACAGACCAGACCTAATGAAGGATTCATAAAAAAAATTGGAAAATTAACATTAGGAAGGGAAAACCAAAAACCACAACACAAAATTCTGATAGGATTTGAAAACCTAACTTTAAGCAATTTTGCAAGAATGAAACGAAAAATAATCACCGATCGAAAGGGGATGTAAAACGAAATTGGAAGCTACGGGAAAAAGACTTACATGTTCGATTCAAACTGATGCTGATCCCGATTGGGATTAGCCATTTTATAGAAAGAATCCAATTAATGCAAGGATGAGCGGGTTTTTTTTCCTGTGTAGTAGGCAAAAAGGATTGGGAATACCTGTTGTTATTTATTCCTAGGCTTTATGATACATTAAGGATTAGGGAAGTTAAGAGGTAAAGATGATCGGAACACGAAGAAACAATAGAAAGGCTAAATCATCCCCACAGCTTGCCGTTACATACAATGAAAACCAATTTACGATTTTCCATTATATGATAATTATTAGGGTGAAAGCCACTTTTACTACAGGGAAAGCCGAGTTTGGGGTGGATATAAAAAATAAAAAATTTCCTTACGAATAATCATTTATTCTTTTGCCAATTTCTAACTGATAACTTGCTAACTTCCAAAGGTTCCCCCTCTATGCTCACGTTAATCACGGTTTTACATTTTGGTTGTGTAAAAAATTGTTGGAAAGGCTTAACTTATATCGATAAAATGGATTTGGTTACGATGCGATCATGATGATAGTGCAACATCCATTTTAACTAGGATGGAAGAACTCGCAAAGTTAGACTCATCCAGAACACTAGTTGGAACATAATCACGATTGACAATAGTAGAGGAATGTGTTTCATCTATTAAAGAGATGGAAATAAAAATTAGTGAGTGTCATTCGGAACCTATTGACCTCAACAGTATAGAGTTCGTAAAAATGATGGTAATTGATGGATTATCGATTATGGGGACATGGGGACGTAAATAAGATCCGTGTCAGGGAGTTATGTTACAGATGACCCTTTAGAAAATGAACCAAGTTCCATCATTTTTCCTTCGATGCTTGTCCAACATACTTTTCAATGTAGAAGACTCCAGGCTTATCCCCTTGAGAAAATGAACCAATCGGATGAGAAAGCATACGTGACTATCTTGAATGAATTAATCTTCAAAACTTACAAAAGAATTGAAAAAAAAGAGATGAACATCAATCATCAATGTACCTGGATAAGGTATATAGAAAATAAAAAACTGATTATCAATAGAGGAAAGTATTTTCTAAATCCACCCCAATTCGGCTTTCCCTTTAGTAAAACTGGCTTTCCCCCTAATAATTATCTAAGATATTTGCCTTTAAGATTACATAACACATATCGTGGGACGCGAGGGACGTCCATCCATTGGATTAACCAATTTAAGTACGTTATTTTAGGAGTGGAGGGAAGATCCCGACCAGTAGTTAGAAAATCCAATGTATCATGGCCACTGGGTGACACAACAAACACTATTGTTGTGTAAGCATTGATGTACGACCTTCAAAAACAACTTTGTCATTCTAAACGGTCCGCGAGTTATAACCCCAAAGGTGTCACTATCTATCCACAAAAACCCCATCAAAACAAAAGTAACACAAAAACCCCAAAGAATTTGATGGATAAAATTTGATGAAACCAATTTTGAAATTTGGGGTTTTTGTATCAAGTTTTAAAAATTTGGGGGTTTTGTATCAATTTTGTTTAAGATGGAGTTTTAATGGATCCCAACATTTGAATGGGGTTTTTGTACCACAAGTTTGGTCACCTTGGGTTTTTATGACTAGTTCTGCATTCTAAATACTAATTGTTGAGCCCGTGCTTTACACGAGCTGAAGTCATGTACACTAGGTTGGGCGGGCTAATATCAGGCTAATATAATGGGCATCCTCATTATGCGTGTGGTCAGTAAAACAAAAAGGTAATCAAGTAGAGATCACCATCCATTGCTTTTATCTAACCTAATTATATTCTTTTTGACCCGAATGTATTCGAAGTTGGAGATCATCAAACTTCATTTTAATGTCAAACAAATTAAAAACAACCTGATTTTATGATGAGTAAATCTTTTTGGAAAACGAACTCAGTATCCCCAACAATATCTATCCTTAATTATCTATATTTCTAAGGAAATTTTTAGTGTTCATGCTTTTTTTGTTGTATTTTGAAATATAGATCTCCCTCAAAGATATATGTATTTCCGATGATATTGTCAAATAGTGCTAATGCTTCTCCTTATTTCATCAACTTTTTACTGTTCGATCAGCTCATGATGGTAAAGATCACATTATAATCTACAAAAATTTCATGTGTCTAGGTGAGTCAAAGAGTAGTAATAGACCAATAAACTAAATATTTGGCAACGGATATAGATACACATCTATACCTCTAGTTCCATTCAGTATGATGTCAGAACATATAGTAATGTGCAGCTTTCAATAGCGAAAATGCATTTTTCGGAGCTCATGTTGGTAGTCAGTAGAATGCCTTAATTTGTTAAACCACAATCAATTAATTTACAATTTTGATTACCAAATCAGTCTACAAATTTGTTACTAGGTTAACACATATATGTCTCTATAAAATCCTCAACAACCTAGTTCTTCAGTTAATTTGACCATTTCTACCACCAAAAACAAATATGCATGAGCCAAATGAATTTAAACTGTTAAATGCATGCACCAATCCAAACAGTATGTGTGAAGATGTCCATAATTAATTTAAGGGGAGAAGTAGCATATGTTTAAGAAAAAATGCAACAAGTTAAAACAAAAAAGGAGGGTAAGTAGGGAACAACAACCGTAGAAGATGTGCAGGTGCGTTACTTCATTGTCGTCATGAATAAATAACGGTTCTGGACTCCTCTTCCATTGTGGTCGGAACCCAGCTGGCAATGGAAACTCCAAATAAAGCAGTAGAAACTATAACCACGTGATAACAATTTCAAAGAGAACATTTCAAAAGAATGATTGAAGTCACTAAATACTCTTCAATTCGTGTATACAAAATATTATTACGGGAAAACATTTATAGAAAAATCATTTAAAAATAAATATAGGTATAATAATTATATAAAACACTCAACACTTGGGTGGACATAGGGTCTTTTGTATTCTTTTCTTCAGTAGTGACTTACAAAGTGGATTGAAAGATGCACTACTGAAGGGAGATTCTTTCATAAAAAATGAAGAAGAATAGAGAATATGGAAAGAAACTCTATGTTTAGCTACCTTCCCGATTTCATTTAATAAAACAGAGGGAAGACATGTGGACCGTATCATGGAGAATTTATACTAATGGTAGAAAGAACTTATTTCATTGTCTCCAACAAAAGAAACTTTCTCTTATCGAGATCAACACAATGCCAATGAACAATACGAAGGATGTATTTATCAAGAAATGTTTCCTAAAAAAATTGTTGGAGAAGGGTCGGAATTTTTCAAGCCGAGATTACAAATCATTTTCATTTGGATAGTACAAGCTTGAAATTTACACATGGTTCATCAGATATAGGAAAGCATACCTTGTTGACATTTATAGACTGGTAAGTGCTTCGCCATCCTTAGGAAGGCCATACTTCCTTGAAAAATAAGGAATCAAAAAGCTTAAAGAAAGAAGACTAAACTAATGCAAATGAATTGAGAAATACCTACTTCATGATAAACTTTGCCACATAGATGCAGATAACGGTGTTAGATCTATTGTGTTTTATGCATACTGCATCCAGTAGCTAACGCGGGTCCAACCTTAACATAAACTTGATAAGTGGAAAATTCTATGGGATGATTTGGCCTCCAAGTCTAGTGGGCTCATGTAGGATTTGCACATGGAATACCTATCATCTTGAACTGTGAAAACATGTATCTTATCTTCCCATCCTGGCACATTTCATGCAATATAAAACTGTAAAACATTCATCCAAATAAGTAGAACAAAGATGTGATAATAGCCAAGTAGTAAAATGATAACGCATGAAGTTTCTTCATCACCATTACAGCAGCAGAAAGTCTTGGCTTTCTAGTTTCAAAAAACAGGGCACGTCAGTATTTTATAATACTAATTGAATGTAGGAAACCATGTAATATACTCAAAGGCATATTAAGAAATTCAAAATCAACTAAACTCTTAAAGGTTTTCATAATATCGCTCTTAAAGAGGTACAAATTATAACCCCACTCTTATAACCTAACTATGCAATCTCTGACGTAATCTACTTGGATGATAGAATTTTATCTAATCAAAAGAAAGTTGTTGCAAGATTTATTTATTTTGTTTTTACATGTACATGTATAGTTAAGCTAAGAAAGAAATGAAAAGAAGGTAAGCAATCCAAGTGTTCGGTTCTACTCAACCTGAATACACCTGAAGATCCAATATGGTTTGAGCAATGTAATAATGTACACGTTGCAATAAAAAATACACATATCATACATCAGACAACGTCGACAGTAAAGAAGTAATGAATCTTTACCCATCAAATCTTCTCACAAAAACAAAGCAAATGTACACTTTTACAACTAAGTAATTACTTATGAACTAATAGAAGTTTTAACTCAATCTGAATTAAAGAATAACTTTTGGTACCTTAAACTGATCAGACTTGCAGTTGTGCAAGGGTAGTAATCATGAAGTAGTTCACCATAACAGAACACAAAGTTTTTTTACCACCACGACACTCGCCAGCCACATATATTTTGATGAAGTTTCTTCAGGGGCCTTAAAGAACAGATACAAAAAAAAATCTCCCTGCATCCTCGTTGACTGTAACATATCCAAGGTAAAATACTGCACAGGAAGATGATTAACTCAGTATAATTGCTGCAGTTTGATTGGGATTTACCTTAATAGTAGTATTTAAGATTCTTAAGATTAGCAGGTAAGGAAGAACCCATGCAGAAACAAAACTTCTCTTTGGTTTTCCATTTTCTTTGAAAGTTTGAATTTGTTTTACCTGATAAATGAACTGAAAAAGCGGGGGTACAACAACCGCACCCAATATTTCTTTAGGCAATCTGTATGGACTAACTCCAATATAATTCCAAGAGAATCAACTAGACAGTCAGACTCAATCAAGGAAATATATCCAAGAGTTATATCTTTGTTTCTCAATGTAATCAGCAAATCAAACAGATAGAATCTGTGAGCCTGATTATTATGAGAAACAACTTGAACGGTACCAAAGACTAATGTTCAAGTATCAATCAATTGGTAAATCCAACCTTTGTTGGATTTACCAATTGATTGAACTACGCACAACTTGTGATATTTCAATTATATAAACGAATATAATGCGGAAAATAAATAACACAGACACCAGAAGTTTTGTTAACGAGGAAACCGCAAATGCAGAAAACCCCCGGGACCTAGTCCAGATTTGAACACCACACTGTATTAAGCCGTTACAGACTCTAGCATACTACAAGTTAACTTAAAACTGGAATGTAGTTGAGCCCTAACCAATCTCACACTGATCAAGGTACAGTCGCGTTCCTTACGCCTCTGAATCCCAGCAGGACTCTACATACTTGATTCCCTTAGCTGATCTCACCCACAACTAAGAGTTCCTATGACCCAAAGTCGAAGAATTTATAAACAAATCTGTCTCCCACAGAAAAGTCTATTTTGATAGATAAATATGTCTCCCACAGAAATACCTTTGAAGTTTTTGTTCCGTCTTTTGATAAATCAAGGTGAACAGGAACCAATTGATAATCCGGTCTTATATTCCCGAAGAACAGCCTAGAAAAATCAATCACCTCACAATAACTTAACTATATGGTAGTTGTGTACATACCTGCACGTTCGAAGAGTGGAAGACTACCGGAGCTGTTGGAGCTGTTCGAATACCACCTACACGCCTCTTTGACCTAATTTCGTTCTCCTGGGGACTGCCTTTGTCTTGTCTAGGTTTGGACTTACTCTTTTTCTGAAATATTAAACAAATCACATGAGCAACGAGAACGCGGTAACACTTGGAACGTCATTCAATACCCGACTCAGTTTTGGTACCAGAGGATACCACCCATACGCCTACCAAACAACTTAAAGTTAAGGTCTCCTGCAGTCGGAAGGGTCAACAACACACCTACACTCTCCCGGATTAGCCCTGACATGATCATTGCCGAACATATATCTCATCCATCCATCCCAGGAGCACAATGGAGTTTGGCAAATTTTTAAATCAACAACGCAACTACATTCTCCAGGATTATCCCTGACATGATCATTGCCGAACATATATCTCATCCACCCATCCCAAGAGCGCAATGGAGTTTGGAAAATTTTGAAATCCGCTGGAGATGCCGGATACTCATTCTTCTGGAGATAGAACCTTATTACATGTTCCGGGGAGATCGATGGTACAACTTTTACACCCTCTGGTCCAGGAAGAAGAATCATCATGTGATTAGGATGAGTCCTAACAGTCGTATAGGACACTCTGAAGAAGTCATCATCTATATTTGGCATGTCATTGGAATCATTAATGCCTCTTTGCTTAGCAGCGGAAATATCTCTAGGTGACATCTTATCCAAACAAAAAATTTACGCTCCTAGTTACTGTTGGGTGGTTACATGTGCAAAACAGAAAATAACACCTACCTTGTGTTCTCCTTGCTCGCCTTGCTGTTGATCATAACTATTAGAGATTGCTTGTTGCCGTTAATGCTCGCTCTACCTCTGCTAACAAGGAAAGTCATTCACACTGAGCTAAATGTTCAAGTTTGATCAACTACTCGTGGATATTACGCTCACAACTAAGATACAGCTAGGGTTTATACCTTGGGGGAAAAAATGAAGACGGGATGAACTTACCTTGCTACACGATGATGGGTTGGTCCTGTTGTTCGTGCAAAACAGGAAAAAGCAAAAGATCCCTTTATACCTGACAAATTTCTAAATCCGGAAAGGGCTTCTTCCTCTCGCTTGCACGTATGGGATCAGGGAAACCGGTTGAGCTCCAAGGCCTTGACCGGACATGCTCGCTTTTTTTGCTACCATTGATGTTCGATGAGCAAGAACGGTAATTTCTTAGTAGCCCCTGATTGATATCTGCTTCACCAGTACGACTGCCAAGGAAGTTCAAACCAACTGATATCTCCCTGGTAACATCTATCTACTTCATCTTATTAATTTATTTTTCGTCTGTCACCATCTAATGCATACCCCGCAACAATGTCACTGTTACGTGTTAAGCAGGGGACTTAATGTTGATGGTGGTTTTTAGTTTAGGGCGAAAACTGTAAAAGTTTGTCTACCTGACCCGGCATCAGAAGTAGTAGACCTTGATATGTCTGTATTCCGCATGGAATTTGAAGAATATATCAAAATCTGATGAGTGCCTATGTCTCTCTTCATATTGTATTGAAACTCAAGCTCCTAGATGAATTGTTCACTAGTATAGAGCCCAATGAGCATTTAAGCTCCTAGCTGTATTATTTACTAATGCCGGGTCCGCTACATAATAAGCGCTTGGCTGCAACATTCACTAATGTCGGAGCCTGCTGAGTATCTATCTTATGTTATGTTCCCGGCTGAACTCTTAATATTGACATGATATGGCAATTAATGTTCACTCTCAGCTAGGTAGCATAAATTTCCTAAAGTGTCAGGATTAAGGTGCGCATGAAGGTACTCATCCAGGGATGCGCTAGCTGCGCTGCTCTCCGAGATAAAAATTAGTGATTTTGTATCAACGTGCAAAATTCACCAAAAATTGATCAATTTTGTGTCGATTCACAAAATTCAATTTTTGACCTAATTTTGCCAATTTACAAAAATTAGGTCTTTTTCCCAGAACCTGCACGATATCTCGATCCATATTGGTCGAGACTAAACCTAGGCAAGCTATGAAACCGGCCCTGGAGCTAATAGAAATACAATTCTATCAAAAACCAAAAACCAGGAAGAAAAAGGGAAGCCAGGAAGAAAAAGGGAAACCAGGAAGAAACAATAACGACCGTACGACTTGGCCGGTCGATTTGGTAAGCTTGGCCCCTTCCTGGTGCGACCAAACAAGTTCCATGATGTTCCTGGACGGGCCCTCTATTATCCCAACCAATCATAACTCTCCTAACCCGCAGGAAGTGTTCACAATTACCAGCCAAAAAAAGCCAGTCGAGCGGCCCCAAAAGGGTCTTAATTAGGTCAAGACCGCCCATGGCAGTCTTAAATTGATCACAGACTCTCAACTTAGCCGGCCGAATTAATTGGCTTAGATTCAATCCTGGGCGAAAACTGACAGAATTCCTCCTGAATTCTTCCTGGGTTTTTACTATCGGGATGTTTTCACATCCTAAACGATCTCAAAACCTAAATATTCTCTCATGGGAAGATATGAAATTCTTTTCTGATAAGAATGGAGGGGCGGATCATCAAAATCCGAGTTCGTATGAGGATTCTACAGCAGTTTTAGTACTGGTCTCACATCTGAATTTTCTGATTACGAAATTTCACGAATTAACATAAAATGTGGCAAATCATCTCAACCATCCAACTTGGATAGCTGATTTAATCGTCTTAGATCTAATTTTAGTCGACCAATGAGATGTCATAATGGCTACCGGTCGTCCTTCTCCTATGAGGACTCGCAGCAAGTCCCATTCTTATGACTTGACTTACTCGAGACATATAGGCCTCATCCAGGTAAATCAAATTATATGAGTAGGCTTTTACCTGGAATCCTTAGTAATATAAATCATGTCAGTCATGACTAAGTGTTATTTTCTGCTAAAATACTCGAGACATCAAACATGTCACAACTGGGGGATGTTCATTAGGGTATTGGTTTGGCGGTTTACAGCGTGCGGCGTGCAACACGCTCATTAAGAGAAAGTGTCTAGAATAGCGGATAGGTGACAGGTAGAGGAGCAGTGGGAATACAAACCATCAAGTCTTCCCATGACCATAAGACACGGTTTTTCACCATCCACCCACGATCTCCACTACTTCACAACTCCCACTTCCAACGAGATCAGTTTGTTCGAATATGACTTGTTTAAATAGATTTTTCAATATATTTCAACGAAGAGAACATTGGTTATCAACGCAAGTATTCAGAAACCATCCAGGATTCATAGCTTACACTTTGCAAGCAAATTCTACATTTTGATACAAGTCATAAAATTACACTTTGCATAATTCATCATTCTGATCTCAACACTTTCTTTGCTTCCCTCCCTAAGATCAACCCTTCTCATTCATTTTGTGACCGAAACAAGATTGGAACGGCCATTTCTTGGTTAAGACAGGATTTTACAGATTGATCTCTAATCTAAAGTACTCATGTGCAGTACATTTGTTTAGGGTTTAGATTCGTTTATTACCAGGATACCCAATTTTTCATTTTTATCCAGGGTCAGTTTTTACCCTACTACATTGTATTATTTCTTTTCCGCATTATATTTGTTTATATAATTGAAATATCACAGATTGTGCATAGTTCAATCAGTTGATAAATCCGACCTTGTTTGTTGGATATAACTTAATTGACACTTGGGCATTGGTCTTTGGTACCGTCCAAGTTATTTCTCATATCAATCAGGCTCACGGATTTCTATCTGTTAGATTTGCTGATTGTATTGAGAAATAGAGATAAAGCTATTTGGAATATTTCTTGATTGAGTCTCACTTTTAAGTTGGTGCTCTCGGAATTATATTAGAGTTTAGTCCATACAGATTGCCGGACGAATTATTGGGTGTTGTTGTTGTACCCCCTCTTTTTCAATCTTCTTCAAAATAAGATCTTGAACCGAACTGCATCCTTTGATGTCTTCTTCCATGTCAAGATTTACCACTTCATGTGATCTTGACAAGTTCTCCATGTATATTTTTTTTGAGATAGGGATGGAGATGAATAAATATTTGGTGAAAATATATATTCGTGAACAAGAGAAATTGAGTAGATCCCTTGTCAAAGAAACCCTATATAAACTCTTAGGAAGTACATGGGCGTTCGCGGACCGGTTACGGAAAGTTACTGTGTCAGCAAGGATCCAAAATAAGGAAATACACTTTATTTTCAGATATCTCATAGATTTTCATAGCTCGATAACTTGAAGATTTACTAAAAATTAGAGCACATGAGAAAACCAACAAGATACATTAGTTACTAGGAGTCAAGATATGACTCAACATTCACATACAAAGAAAAACAACTTTATTTCAAACACATAATCAGACGGTATCAAACAACGAACTTGAGTATCCTACAAATATCATCCTTGCAACTCTCAAGTTAGTTTCAAGGATGAATTTACCTAGAATTAGATAACAGAGTGAGATGTGATCCCACTGCGAATATTGAGGGAAGAATTGTAAATACCTTCTGAGTGTTTGTGTTGTGTATTCCTTACCTTCCTTCGGTTATACCTTATCCCAGAAGAATTAGAGATCGACCTTTTTAAATCTCCATCAGCAGGATTCTTCTGAGGATTAAGTCACTTAGACCTGCCATACTTATTCTCATAAACATTGGGAGCGTGTACATAAGAGGCATAGGAAGTCGCACCAATATGAAAAACACGATTCCTGTAAAGATTTCTAGAGGAGTGACCTTGGAAACCCTTTTTTATGAGATTTCTAGTTTTCTGCAGGAATATCATCCATTGTAGATGTCGTCAAACTATTTACTCTGTCGACTGTAAAAATAAGAAAATTTTGAAGATCAGAAATCTGTTTCCTTCTAGAAAAACAATGTAGACCAATATGATTCCTTTTACCCCAGAAAGAACAGGATCGTGAAAAAGAAACCTTTGATGAATCCCATTTTTGACTCATAGCCTTTTCAGATATCCGTAAGTTACGCAATCGTTTCTTAGCGGATAATTCTTTAGGAGTAATTTTCTCCATGCAAATACCATATGAGCATTAGAAAAAGGCACTGAAGAGGACATACTCACTAAAACAGGAGATGCAACAAGTTTCTCTTTCTCAACACGACAGTTGTTCAATTCTGATGAATGAGACTTGATTAAACGTTCTTCTCTAGTTGAGTCTTCTTTAACAGTTCCTTCAAGCATCTAATCTTTTCGCGTTGTAGAGTAGTTTCTTGATCAAGGTTTTGGATATAGTTAGAAAAAGACTCAGTGATACTATAGAGTTCTCGTTCTCTATCAAGAGACTTCTAAAGTTCATCAGTAAGCTGAGTACATTTTTCTTCAAGAGATCTAATTTTAGAACCTTGAACATCAATAATCTCAGCAGCCTTTTTTAAAGTTCTGGTGAGTTCCATCTTAGATTCTGATACGGTGTCAACTGTCACTTTAGAGGGAATGATATCAGAATCTGATAGCATTAGATTTCTACCTCGGTATTCGGAAGAATCTGCTAAGGAGTTATCCTTTGAGGTGAGCCCAAGACATTTGGCATAATCAAAAACTTTGTAAGACATTTCTATATGCGTTAGAAAGAGGTAAGCTTCTATCCAAAAAAAATAGATTGCTACAAACACAGACTTATGAGGTCTTAACGTGTTTGCCTGCTCTAATACCAATTGAAAAAGTGGGGGTATAACAACCACACCAAATAATTCGTTCGACAATTTGTATGGACTAAACTCCAATTTAATTCCGAGAGTACCAACTTAAAAGTGAGACTCAATCAAGAAATATATCAAAGAGCTTTATCTCTATTTCTCAATACAATCATCAAATCGAACAGATAGAAATCCATGAGCCTGATTGATATGAGAAATTACTTGGTGTCAATCAAGTTATATCCAACAAACAAGGTAAGATTTATCAACTGATTGAACTACACACAACCTGTGATATTTCAAGGTATTTCAATTATATAAACAAATATAATGCGGGAAAGAAATAACACAAACACCAGAAATTTTGTTAACGAGGAAATTGCAAATGCAGAAAAACCCCGGGACCTTGTCCAGCTTTAAACACCACACTGTATTAAGTCGCAACAAATATTATCCTACTACAAGTTAACTTCGGACTGGAATGTAGTTGAGACTTAACCAAGTCTCACTCCGATTAAGGTATAGTCACGTTCCTTACGCCTCTAGAACCACGCTGGATTTTGCGCACTTGATTCCCTTAGCTGATCTCATCCACAACTAAGAGTTGCTACGACCCAAAGTCGAAGACTTATAAAAAAAATGTCTCCCACAGATATGCCTATTCTTTATTCGGTTTTTGATCCGTCTTTTGATAAATCAAGGTGAACAGGAACCAATTGATAATCCGGTCTTATACTCCCAAAGAGGAACCGAGAAATATCAATCACCTCACAATAACCCAACTGATTAACATAAAAAGTTATTGCGGAATCACAAGAGTCTGATACGAAGAACTGTTGTGATTACTTTTTATATTTTACCTATCGGAGATAAATCTCGAGTAAATCTTAGAGAAGATAAAACCAAACACGATAGAACAAGTAAGATCAGAATAGCAACTACAGAGAAAATAGTTGGATCTGGCTTCAAGAATCCCAAATGAAGTCTTCAAGTCATTAACCTAATATGGTTTTGGAAAAACCTAGGTTAAAGGAGAATCGACTCAAGTTTGCAACTAGGACACAGGAAACTGTCGGGATTAGGTTTTGCAGTTGCTAAAGTTCTCTGTTATATAGTCTTTTAAATCAGGTTTTCTTACAATCAAAGCTAAGATAGATTAGTAACAAAGCATTCAATATTCACCATTAGATGAAATCCTGATTTAAGATTCAAGCTAAGTCTGCTTAGAAATTAAGCAATTAATCTCCATCTTTAGATGGTCTTATCTTGTTACGCACAAATGAAATATACTTATATTTAGATATGGATAACCGTACCTAAACGTGTATATTGAGTTGGCTCAATAATAGTTAACCGAAGTTAGCCGTATGAACACTTTTGTCTTAACCATATTCATCCAACACTTCTATATCAAATATGATGACCAATCAATCATGAAAGATAATCAAATGAATCTAATTGTGTTTCAACTAGATTTGTTCAATTATTCACTATCTCATAGAAATATATATGAACAAATTGAAACAAAATCGGATTGATTTGTAATTGTACAAAGTACTTATACAAGAATCAATTCATGAACATTAAGCCACGGTTTGCAAAGTTAATTTGCATTCCTTAAATCATAAATGCTTTAGTTCATGAGTATGAGAATCATACATAACCGGTTTTAGAACTTAACCACTGTGTTCGCAAACTAGGTACGCGAACAGCAGCTCCGAACCTTGGCCTAGTCAAGCCGTTCGCAAACCCGGTTTCGAACAACCGTCCTGGACCCAACTCAGGTAAACCCGTTCGCATACTAGGTATGCAAATAAGAGTTTCGGACCTTCTCAGGTAAATCCGTTCGCATACTAGGTACGCAAACCAGAGTTCCAGACCTGAATCATTACAAAACAGTTCGCATACTAAGTATGCATACCGTATTGTATCCAGACATGGGTAATTGTTTTAAACTCTCATTTCAATCATTGAAATATCCTTATAAGACGACAATGGTAATCTCACATATACAATTAGCTTCAAGTAATTTTCAAGTGATCGAATGATCAATATGAAACTTCCCAAGCTAACATCAAATGACTGTCTCACACAAATCATGTAAGATGCTCTAGGTAATTTTCACATGATCATCTTTTGACTTAATATTTAGTTTCCAACAATTAAATTGTTTCTAACTAAACTCGTCAAGAATATGATGAACATAGCTAAAGCAAAAAGCTTCCAACACATATTTCGAAAAATTGATACGCGAGATAAACTCAACTCGAAATATCAAATGTGTATAATATAAAAGTCTATATAGCTATACGACTTAGTCTCATTAGAAGATATAATAGAATATATTTCTGAGTGATAGATAAGTTTTAGTGTCCACATACCTTTTGTTGATGAAGTTCCTCCAAGATCCTCAGTAGATCTTCTCTTCAATTGGTGAACGCCGTGAAGTCTAAAGCCCAACTACACATTCTATCCTAATCCGAGACATAGTTATAAGTAGACTAGAAATCAAGTATATATTTTTGATCAACTAAACTTGACAAACAAGCTTGAGATAGCAACGCTTGCGAGTTTGACCGAGGAGTGCTCTAACAGTTTATGTGAATTTTTTATTTAGCGGATTAAGTTCTAGCTTTTTTAGGTAGGTTTTATCAAAGGATCATAAGGAGATATGATTAAAACTCATGTGTGAAAGTCACAATGATGTTGATATCAATTTTTGTCTACATAAGTTATGTTTAGCATAACATATGGGTTTTGGGTTTAAACTTTTTCTATAGGCACGCAATGGTTAAAACCGAATCAACCTTTCTCTGGTAAAGGTTGTTTTATCTTTGTTGTTGTTCTTTTGTTCTTACGAGAGGATGACAACAAACATGGGGAGAATTCTTTTTGAACTGGTGCTTAAATGATATATCTTTCGGAGGATAAGAGATTGCGGAAACCAAGGTAACAATTTATTTTGTTAGTTAATCGTTTTTCATTTTTAAGAAAAGCTTGATTTTATTGCAAATATTTTGCTTTTTCTTAGCAAAATTTCGGTACAATTGATATGTTCTATCATGATGTATGGATTGATTATTGTGATTCAATTGTTTCCAGTTAAGAAAATCTATGTCAATTCTATTGACTTATTTATTTGGTATATTTTTTATTGTTTGGTATCAATTGTTTTTGCTTAACGAAATTCGGTGCAATTCTTATATTTCCATTGGATTATCTTTGTTTCAATTGCTTCCGGTTATGAAAAACTATGACAACTCAATGTTTTGATTTGTATCTATTGTTTTTTCTTAACAAAATACGGGATCATTTGTTTTAGTCTCTTTGATTCCGGATAATAAAAAATAATTTAAATATGTTTTTAGTTTAGGCTTATCAAATGTAGGATTCGGTTATTCAAGTCTAATCGAAGTCCTTGACAAGAAAAACTATTTAACTAACCTACTCTTTGTCTTGTCTAAAGGAAGGTCTAAGTTATTTTATATGAAATAATTAGAACATGATAAGAGAAATTGAGTTAATTCTGATCTCTATTTGTATCTTATCGAAATAAGCGATTGTACATACACAGTCAGTTCGGTTAAGAACTAAGTTATCTTAGTTGATTTATCGGACTAAGGGAAAATTGCTCTGGGAAAATATTTCCTCGATAACATACTAAAACAAGATTACTTTTGTAGTTTCGGTTTTAGTATTGGTTATCTAAAATGGTATGTGAAACCTTCGTGCTTAACTCTTATAGGTTTTACAAGTCTTTTGGTTTTGTAAGATCCTTTTGGTTTGCTCTTTTTTTTATTCGTTTCTTTGTCATATTTGTGACAAAAAAGGGGAGAAATATATGGAGTAAACAGGTGATTTATGATCATTAGGAAAGGATATATGTGCTTAAACGTTATATCTAACGAAACAGTAAAGCATAGACTAATGGGGAAAACATATCATCTTGTCAAAAGGGGAATACCAAAGATGTTCGGATTTAATATTTACCTAGCTTTCCTTTAGGGGGAGTAAAGCTTTTGTTATTCAAATGTCAACATCGCCATTTATTGTTTTGAATATGTGCAGGATATTGTGTTGTTGAAACTTGGAATCAAGCGTATGAAGAGCGAGTTATTTTGTAATTCGTTTATCTCCATATATGTAATGGAGTTTTGTCACTAAAATTGACAAAGGGAAAAATTGTTAGAGCATAGCTCAGTTGAACCCACCAAGTGTTGGTATGTCAAGTTTGGTTGTCATATTTTAGTAACAAAACTCATCTAGAGTCGCTTGATTAATTACTACAGTAAACTTCGTTTAAGTTAGACTAGAAAGTCTAGGAATGTTGAGACTTACAAGTATTACTCTGAAGACCTGAAGAATGTGAAGAAGTAATGACTACAACGAAGACTTCATCCTTCCACCCGAGGTAAGTAATACTGACTTGACTTGTTTCCATTCCTAACGTATCTTTCAAGTGACTTTATATTGAAAACATAACATGCGAAGCTATATTTATAACACTCTAGTGATTAGACTTGGTCATAGAATTATGATCAAAGTATCAAGGAATTATATTGAATTACGAACTATAATGCTTATCTTTTGAACTTCGTAAACACGACATCAACATAATCCATGTTTATAGTTACTTGATCATGTGTGGGATATATGTGTGATTGCTATTAGAGCATTGCTCGGTCGAACTCGCAAGCGTTGCTATCTCAAGCTTGTTGTCAAGTTTAGTTGTAAAAACTATAAGTCTTGATTTCTAGTTTACCTATAGTTAAGTCTCGGATTAGGATAGAAAGTGTAGTTGAGCATTAGACTTCACGGCGTTCATCGAATGAAGACGAAGAACTACTAAGGAGAGCTTATGGAACTTCATCAACAAAAGGTATGTGGAGACTTGAACTCATCTATCACTCAAAAGTCTATCTACTATATCTTCTATTTGAGACAAAAGTCGTATAGCTATATAGACTTCAATTATACACATTTGATATTTTGAGCTGAGTTTAACTCGCTTACATATTTCTCGAAATATGTGTTGGTAAGCTTTCGCTTTAACCAAGTTCATCTTATATTCTTGACGAAAGTCAAAAGATGATCATGTGAAAATCGCCTGGTAACATCTTACATGATTTGTGCGAGACAGTCATTTGATGTAGACTCGGAATGTTTCATATTGATCATTCGATCACTTGAAAATTGCTTTGAAGCTAATAGTTTGTGTGAGACAGCTATTGTCGTTTTCCTAGAATGTTTCAATGGTTGAAATGAGAGTTTATAACAATTGGATTTAAGCACAGTATGCGTACTTGCATATGTGTAATCTAAGTCCGGGAACCATGGTATGCATACCCGTATGCGTACTGTTTGGTTTAGTCAAGGTCCGGGAACCAAGTACGCATACCGGTACGCATACTGGCATGAGGTTCAAGTTCTGGGACTTTAATTGAGTTTGTGGTATGCGTACTAGTTCGCGTACTGGCGTACCCAAACTTAGTCCGGCAATTTAGGTATGCATACCCGTTTGCATACTTGAGTGGGTTATGTTCTAAAATTGGTTTGTTCATGAACTAATACATTTATATAATAAGGAATGCAATATTTTTCAAACCGAGGCTATAATGTTCATGACTTGATTCGAGTGAATCAAAATCGATTTTGCTTCAATTGTGTCTTGTATACTTCTATAAGAATATAAACAATTGAATAACTCTAGAACTAGTTTCATTTGAGTCATTTGAACTAGTTATGGTTAAGATGAATATGGTTGATATGAAAGTGTTCATATGGCTAACTTCGGTTAACTATTGTTGAGCCAACAAAGGTGCACACGTTTAGGTACGGTTACTCATATCTAAATGAAGTCACTTTTCATTTGTGTGTAACAAGCTGAGTTCGATCTAACGGTTGAAAGATATTAGCTTGAATCTAATCAGGTTTTCATCTAACGGTGAATATTGAATGCTTTGTTACCAAGGTAACATTGATTGCAAACCCTGATTTGAAGACAATATAAAGGAGAACTCTGGCAACTGGGAAACCAAATCCCCACACCTCCTTGTGATACTAGTTGCGACTAGAGTCGATTCTCCTTTAACCTTAGGTTTTTCACGAAACCCTGTAGGTTAACGACTTGAAGACTTCATTGGGATTGTGAAGCCATACCCAACTATTTTCTATGTATTTGCATGTTCTGATCTTGCTGTTTTCTATCGTGATTGAGTACTATCTTCTCTAAGATTTGCTCGAGATTTAATCTCAGATAGGCAAGATAAAAAGTAGTCACAAACATCTTCGTCTAATCGTTTGTGATTCCACAATATCTTGTTTCGCTACCATACGATTAAGATTATTGTGAGGTGATTGATATTTCTAGGATGTTCTCTGGGAATATAAGTCTGGCATATCAATTGGTTCATGTTCACTTTGATTTATCAAAAGACTGAACAAAACTCATAGGTTTATCTTTGGGAGACAGATTTATCTATTCAATAGACTTTTCTGTATGAGACAGATTGGTTTATCAAGTCTTCGACTTTGGGTCGTAGCAACTCTTAGTTGTGGGTGAGATCAGCTAAGGGAATCAAGTGCGTAGAGTCCTGCTGGGATTCAGAGACGTAAGGAGCGCAACTGTACCTTGATCAGTATGAGATTGGTTAGGGCTCAACTACATTCCAGTCCGAAGTTAACTTGGAGTAGGCTACTGTCTGTAGCGGCTTAACACACTGTGGTGTTCAAATCTGGACTAGGTCCCGGGGGTTTTCTGCATTTGTGGTTTCCTCATTAACAAAATTTCTGGTGTCTGTGTTATTTCTTTTCCACATTATATTTTCTATATAATTGAAATATCACAGGTTGTGCGTAAGTTCAATCAATTGTGAATCCAACCTTTGGTTGTTGATTAAATTGATTGACACTTTGATATTGGTTTTTGATACCGTCCAAGTTGTTTCTTATATTAATCTGGCTCACGGATTTCTATCTGTTTGATTTGCTGATTACATTAAGAAACTGAGATATAACTCTTTGATATACTTTTCTTAAGATTGAGTCTGACTGTCTAGTTGATTCTCTAAAAAGTATATTGGAGTTAGTCCATACAAATTGCTAAGCGAAATATTGGGTGTGGTTGTTAGACCCCCGTTTTTTCAATTTCATCCTAGAAACTATGTATTATTACATTGGTTTAAGGAAGTAGATGTATGAACTTGTTTCATAATCGAAAGGGAAATCATAATTGTGTTGGCCCAGTTTTTCATTGAAGATTACTTGGATGACTAATGCAAGATGACAAGGTATAATCATTCTTAACTTATTGATAAGCACGTAAGTGTGACGCATTTTCACCCATAACTACATTATCTAGGACTCATATTATTTCTAATAAAGTTGTTTTAAGTCTTTTCTAGGGAATAAGCTCTTGCGGCAAAATTGGCTCGAAAAGTGGTGTTTTATACCCCAGGATAGAGTACTAAAGGCACCCCAGAAATGCACCGGAAGCACCCCAAAAATGTGTCGGAGGAACCCTGGAAAAATTACTATCTACACCCAAAAATTACTATTTGCACCCCATAAGACAAGTGCTAAAGGGACACCCGTGCAGGATTAGGGGGAGGACATGTTCTTCTCAAATTCAAAAAAATATTTTTGGCGGGAAAATATTCCCTTTCACTGGCAGAATTTCAATCGGATGTTTGGACGAGATTTAGTGAGATTCAATCCCTGAAACTTAGTGGGTAGACGTGATATGACTATAGAAAGCTAGTATG
>JAJJMB010010117.1:768672-806216 GCA_023531105.1 Papaver atlanticum | reverse complement strand
AAGATTGGCTAAATCCTTAGTCCCAGTACCTCTTGCACCAATTGTAATATTATTGTATATTTTTATTAAATTTAAAAACTCGAATCTTCACAAGTCTCAACGAACCTTTTACTACAACAAAGGTTAAATCACATCACTTATGTTGAGAAATACGGTAGAACCGGTCATAGTGTAAATTGTGTAACAAGGTATAACCGATCCTAACTAGTATTGGGAGACAAGGTATAACCTGTCATAGCCTATATTGAGTGACATGGTATAACCGATCCTAACTAGTTTTGGGAAGCATGGTATAACCGGTCATAACCTATATCTAGTGACATGTTACAACCGATCCTAACTTGTATTGGGAAGCAGGGTATAACCGGTCGTAACCTATATTGGGATGGTATAACCGGTCCTAACTTAGTTTGGGAGTCATGGTAGGACCGGTCCCAAAAACCAAGTTTCCGATATTCACATATTTTTTTATGTTGTGTGTGAATTTGGAATTAGGGTTTGCTAAGATAGGAAACTTCTAGATGTCGATATTATTTGAACATGTGCATAAATCTTATCATTAATTGTTCAAAGATATTCCTTGATGCTCAAGGTGATCCCATAATGAAATACTGAAAAGTATTTAATTATAATTTCAATATTATATGTTTTAATTACCAGCATATACTCTAGAAAAGGATTATTAGTTAATGTGCTAAACTAATAATAGAATTTTTCTAAGAGAGATTTCGGAAATATTGGTAGACATTTATTGGAAATAGGAAAACCGAAATTAGGTACTTTATTGCATATTTTGAGAATATTTTCGGTTTTGGAATTTCCTTGTATTCCAAACAACCTTGGTTTATAAATACTTGCGTTTGCATTTCTTGCAAACTATCCTAAGAGCTAGGCAAACTTCATTTGTGTTGTTTCTGGTGGAGCCGCCTATCTGGAGAGGAAAGTAACCTAATTAGGCGAAATCTTTTACGACCACTCGTTTAAAGACTTCTGTAGGATCAAGAAGCTCTACAAGTACCATTGGTGGGAAACCAGATAATTGCATTGTTATTTTAGTTTTCGATTATTGATTTGATTGAGTAACGGTTGTTGAAACTTTGATTGCATAGTTTGATTATTTTTGAGAGCCTTCTCTACTGACATAAGGGTCACTTAAACTAGATTAAAGTATCGAAGGGATCTTTAGAACTGTTTTAGATCTAAAGACATCTTGTCATAATCCATTGTTAACAGACTCCGTTCTATGTGTGAGTGATCACAAGAGGATTCAAGTTTGTGTTGTGCAGGTTTTAAGAAGGCAATTGAAGATTTGAAAACAAAGAAGATTTTATCTAATTAATTTTCGTATCTTGTGAATTTTCGCATACATCTTGATCGGCTGGGAGCCAACAAGATCTTGTTTATCTTTGGTAGATTTGTCATTATCTAGTTGTTAAAATCGGTGATGGCTGTCGTAGGAACAACAAATTAATTAAGATATTTCCCATTAATTAACTAATAATTTAGCAGTAGTAAGGATCGATTCCACAGAGAGCTGTGTAATTAATAGGTTATTTATATTTGCAAAATCAAGAAAAATGGGGATTGGATTAAAGTAAATAAGAGAATGACAAATAAAAGAAAGATAATCAAGGAATCCTTCGCCGTTACCAAGCGATAGCTGGATTAGTATACTTATATATCTTTGTTAGAACAATTCATCGCCAACCGAAGGAAAGCAACTAGATCAGTGATATCCCCAAAGTTCCTTATGTAACCGGATACCGAAGCGCTCGCATATCAAGTTCTAACCAACCGAACCTGAAAAAGCGTGGGTACAACAACCTCACCTAATATTTCGCTTAGCAATCTGTATGGACTAACTGCAATATACATTCAAGAGAATCAACTAGAAACTTAGACTAAATCTTAAGAAAAGTATATATCAAAGAGTTATATCTCAATTTCTCGATTCAATCTTCAATCAAACAAATAGGAATTTGCGAGCCTGATTGAATACAAGATAAATAACTTGAACAGTACCAAAGACTAATGTTCAAGGATCAATCAATTTCAATCAACAACCAAAGGTTGGATTTACCAATTGATCGATTCAACGCACAACCTGTGATATTTCAATTATATAACAAAATATAATGCGGAAAAGAAATAACACAGACACCAGAAGTTTTGTTAACGAGGAAACCGCAAATGCATAAAAACCTCGGGACCTAGTCCAGATTTGAATACCACACTGTATTAAGCCACTACAGACACTAGCCTACTACAAAGCTAACTTCGGTCTGGACTATAATTGAACCCTAATCAATCTCACACTGATTCAAGGTACAGTTGTGCTCCTTACGTATCTGATCCCAGCAGGATACTACGCACTTTTTTCCCTTAGCTGATCTCACCCACAACTAAGAGTTGCTACGACCCAAAGTCGAAGACTTGATAAACAAATCTGTCTCATACAGAAAAGTCTATTGGAATATAAATCTTTCTCCCACAGAAATACCTACGAGTTTTGTTCCGTCTTTTGATAAATCAAGGTGAACAAGAACCAATTGATAACCCGGACTTATATTCCCGAAGAACAGCCTAGTATTATCAATCACCTCACAATAATCTTAATCGATTAACGAAACAAGATATTGTGGAATCACAAACGATGAGACGAAGGTGTTTGTGACTACTTTTAAATCTTGCCTATTGGAGATATAAATCTCAATCCAATCTTACGATTATACTCAATCACGAAAAAAAACAGCAAGATCAGATCACGCAACTATAGAGAAAATAGTTGGGTCTGGCTTCACAATCCCAATGAAGTCTTTAAGTCGTTAACCTACAGGGTTTCGTGAAAAACCTAAGGTTAAAGGAGAATCGACTCTAGCTTATACAACTAGTATCACATAGGAGGTGTGGGGATTAGGTTTCCCAGTTGCTAGAGTTCTCCTTTTTATATATTTCAAATCAGGGTTTGCAATCTAAGTTACCTTGGTAACAAAGCATTCAATATTCACCGTTAGATGAAAACTTGATTAGATTCAAGCTAATATCTTTCAACCGTTAGATCGAACTTAGCTTGTTATACACAAATGAAATGTAAACGTGTACACTTAGTCGGTTCAACAATAGTTAACCAATGGTTAGCCATATGATCACTTTCATATCAACCTTCTTCATCTTTACCATAACTAGTTCAAATGACTCAAATGAACTAGTTAGAGAGTTGTTCAATTGCTTAGATCTTATAGAAGTATACAAGACACACTCGAAGCAAAATCGATTTTGATTCACTCGAAACAATTCATGAACATTATAGCCACGGTTTGTAAAGATTGCATTCCTTATTATATAAATATTTTAGTTCATGAACAAACCGATTTTAGAAAGTAACCTGCTTAAGTATGCAAACGGGTACGCATACTTAAGTACCCGGATTGAGTTTGTTTTCTACTTCCAAACTCTAGCAGAAATTCACGGATGTGAAACTTCCACCAGTATGCGTACGGGTACGCATACTTACCCGGATTTCAATAACCGCCAGTACGCGTACAGGTACGCATACTTTAGGTTCCCGATTTTGGACTTTTACACAAATGTTAGAACAAACTATGTTTATATCCAAACATGGTTACTTGTTCTAAACTCTCATTTCAATCATTGAAACTTTCTTAGAGGATGTTAAAATAGTTGTTATCCACAAACTATTTTCATCAAAGCGATTTTCAAGTTATTGAAATAATCAATATAACTTTCGTCACGAGTAAAGATGAACTTGGCTAAAGTGAAAGCTTACCAACACATATTTCAAGAAATAGATAAGCGAGATAAACTCGGCTCGAAATAGCAAATGTGTATAATTGAAGTTTATATAGCAATACGACTTTTGTCTCAAAATATGAGATAAAATAGATAGATTTTTGAGTGATAGATAAGTTCAAGTCTCCATATACCTTTTGTTGATAAAGTTCCATAAGTTCCCTTGAGTAGTTCTTCGTCTTCATTCGATGAACGCCGTGGAGTCTAAAGCTCAACTACACTTACTATCCTAATCCGAGACTTAGCTATAAGTAGACTAGAAATCAAGACTTATAGTTTTGGCAACTAAACTTTACAAACAAGCTTGAGATAGCAACGCTTGCGAGTTCGAGCGAGCAATGCTCTAACAGAACCACCAAGTAGTAGCGCACTCAAGGTGTAACCCAATTGGAAGCTTTAAGTTATGTGAAGTTAGGTTGATCCCAGCAGTTAGACTTTTAGCGCAAGGTCCACTTACTAGTGTTGTCTTCACACACGATTGCTCCAAAAAATCCCTTTGTGAGGTATCACATTCTCTACTTGTGTAGGAGTTGCACGATAATTACAGATCGCTCCAAATCTCTACTAGCAATAGAATAATCAATAGAATAATCCAATTGTACACTTGAACAATCTAGAAATCAATCATAAACCCTAATTATAGAAAAGACAATAGATGATGATTAAAACTTCAAACAAACTCGTATTAACAAATCATACTTCACGTCTAGAACATTGAATTCATCATAAATCAACAAAAGTTTAGCTTCTCATGATTACACAATTACCCAATTTCCCCCTAAAGGGGTAAACCCTAGAATATTTTATGAAGAACAAAAGTATAATATGAGATGATATGTTAAAAAAAGATGTCTTCTTAAGGCTCTGGATGTCTTCTTATATAGAACTCTCAAAGTTAGGGTTAGAATCCTTCTGGGACCTTGTTCCCTTGAGTTGCAAGTCAATTTCGCGTACAAATATGTCCCAGAAGTTGTCAGGTTCGGCTCATAACTCGCAGACCTTTCCCAGACGAACCTGACAAGTGAAATTTACTCCGGGTGATCACCAGGTTCGGCTCACTTGATAAGATTGCTTTTGAGCCGAATATCCTCCTGTATACTCTTCGATAATCTTGGTTTTTAAGCTCCGGGTTCGTCTGACTCGAGCTGATGAAGTTATCAGCCGAACTTCTCTCTGTAACTTCAAGTCTTTCAATCTTGTTTCGCCTATAACTTCTTCATCCGAACTCGGAATGACCTCATTCTTTTTGCATTCACTTCGTAATCTCGTTCTCTTCAAGATGGTATTAAGAACTACTAGATTTGAATGAGTTGAATTTGGTCCTTGGCCTTTCTTCATTGATAGACTCCACTTCTTTGTTCATTTAAGCACTTTATAGCTCATTTTCTTATGATTCACCTGATATGACACATAAAATAGAAAGTAACCATAAGAACAAGTAATATGCAAGAATTATAGCTAAAACAAGTATGGAATTGACACTCTAAATATGTAAATTAAGCACCTATCAAATTCCCCCACACTTAGCTTTTGCTAGTCCTCGAGCAAACTACCTAAAGTACAACAACTCCATTTCGTCGAGGATACGGATGCACTTAGCAAATGCAACATGCCTTTAAACCCCTAGGTGTCCCTAGTGGACGAGTTATAGTCTCGTGAGGGCTTACAAGAGGTATACCCACAAAACCTACTCCAACTTCAAAGCTTTCCAGCGTCCCAAGCATCCAAAGAGCTATGAGGACATAGAGTTTCTGCATGCTAGTAATAAGAAGTTAGAAACACTAAAGAACATATTCTCATTCTTAAATGTTGAGTGAGAAATAACCACACCATAATGAGAGAATGCGTGTTTGAGAGCGATCAATAAGCATTTTGCCTCGACTTCTGCCTCACTTAAAAGGATTTTATGATAATTGCACTCAATAATACGTCTTTTTTTTATGGGTCTCACATGTGTGCAGGTAGGATTGAAGAGAGAAATCCTACACACGTTGAATGGTGGGAAGGAAACCTTCTGAAAAATTTTTCTGGAGATCCCACAAGATCCTGGGAAATAAAAAATCTTTTTCAGATGATCCCTAAGAAAGGAAATCAACCACTATTGCGAGAATGGGAGTACTTACCACCTTCACATCCGATCGGCAGTGATGAAAGCACCACTCTCACAGCATCCAATAGAAACGTAGTCTTCAGCTCGTCTTCTTCATCTTCTTGGTCTTCGTCTTCGGTCTTCAACTGTTGATGATAAACTTTTGAACTTTGTAGAACTCTGACAATTTGTAACTCTTTTCCTCTTCAATTCCTTGTTGCTTAAAACTTCTTTATATATTTTTCTTCTTCCCCACGGCTTATTAAATAAATAATAACAAAATAACAAATTTTTCTCGTCTTTTTTTTTTTAAGACAAGAAAAATAATACAAAAATAACAATGAAAATAGCCATGGTGAAGTACTTTACCACTTGATTCTTCACAACTTGTATTGTCTTCGTATCATAAATTCAATAAATCTCATCTTTTGATTTTCTTTGCTCTTGTAAATAAGTCTTCATACTTGGATATAAAATTACGCTCCTTATATGTAAGTCTTCAACTTGTATATAAATCTTCTCATTGTATGTTGCTTTACTTGGATATGAAATTTGCTCTTACTCGTATTGTTGCTTGTAAACCTCAAACGTCTTCAACTTTCCTTGTAGATTTTAATGTCGCTCCGCTTGTTGATGATGATGTGCGTTTCAATGGACCTGTTATTGGCGAGAGAGAGAATAGTGCTAACTGCAAATCAAACTACAAGAAGGTGGTTTTCATCTATAGACGGCACCCTCATGATTGATAAAATTAGCACTCAAGAGATCAAAAATAGTGCTAAAATGGTGTGAAGTTGGGTAGCATACCATTCTACCCTGAATTAACGTACGGTGACACACACACTCAAAACAAAGCTCTTTAGTCATCTACAAAGAATTTTTGGTCTGGTGCCTCTGTTGATTTGAAAATAGGTAGTCTCCACTAATGATTGATAAACAACTCTAATAATGCATTTCCCTCTGCACTTCATTTGCCACCGGCATGATTAAATCCATTATTTAACACTCTAACAAGTAAGAAATCTGAACGTAGTTCCTTAACACTTCCAAGTTCAGTTATGTCGGTCGGAAATCTCTATGTAAACATACCTAGAAGTATGCTAGTGACTCTAAAATCTCTACAAGTTGAAGGTTTTTTATGCAATATTTACAAATTTTTGAAAAACTCTATATGCAAAATATCCAAACACTCCCCCACACTTAAACTTTACATTGTCCTCAATGTAATTGACTCATCTTAAGTAAAATAAGGTGGTAAATAAAAATATGATATGAAAAACTAAAAACAAAAGGATAGAAAATACAAAACCAATGGGTTTCCTCCCATTCAGCGCTTAGTTTAACGTCCTCAGTCTGACCTTCTTGTTATCGTCCATAAACCAACAATCTGAAAATCTGGTAGTCTGCCCAGAAAACAATCTGTAATTCCAATAATAGCTTCACAAAAATGTTAGCACAAGATAAAAATATTAAAGCTATCACTTTATTGAAGTTTCCCCCACACTTAGTCCCTTCTACACTCGGAAGTGGATAGAGAACATAGAATTCGGGAACTTCTTTAGGTTCCTCAGCTTGGTGAACCTGCATAATGCTAGAATCAAACACATCAAGTGGTGGATACTTAGAAGCAAAATAATCCGTTAAAATTTTAGAAGCACACAACTCCAAACCTAAGTGAGGTATTTTCCTAAAAGTGGGCTTAAAAACTCTTTGAGGGGCTACTTCAATTGGATGGAAAGGATCAATAGATATATAATTATGTAAAGGATTAGACAAACCTTGTTCGAGATCCTCATCTTTTATCTCTAGTGAATTATTTACCTCAAGTATATCGTGGTCCTCTATCGAACTTTTAATTTCTGCCTCAACCAAAATCTCAGCATTATTGACAAGATCAATTTGGTCTTCCACAACTTCAATCAATTTGGTTTCATTCTCAATCTCAATCTCTTCAACACTTTCGTCATCAGAATCCTCTTCAAGAAAAAATTCTTCGGTGCAACTCCTAAAATCTTCGCTTGAGTATGTTACACCATTTATAACAACGGTTATGTCATATTCATCCTCCTCCTTTTGAATAGGCGAGTGATCGTTATAATGATCCGGAGTTGAAATAATGTTACCATTATTGCAAGGTCTTTCTAAAGGTTGTTCGTCTTCATCCGAGTCTTCGTCAACCTCATAATCTTCAATAACCCAACGACGTTGAAGTTCCGTTCGTATTACCTTGTTAATTTCTTCGAGAGTCTTTTCCGATGCTCCAGCTTCTTCTAACTGATCATATTGCTTACAAAGTTTTCTGATATTAATACGTTTTTTGTCGTTATTCACGATGGAATTTCCAGACTGTATCTTTTCTTTTGACATAAATAAAGAAAGAACATGATAAAGAGGAATAAGTCTTTCCAAACTCTCTGTTATCTGCACATTACTAGAAAACAACTGATCAGAAGCATAACTATCCTCCCATCCCTTTTATTGCTCACTTACATACCCGTCATAAGGTTGTTGATATGTATGAGAGTATCCATAAGGCTCCGTATGGTATGGTTGGTAGTTGTTATATGAATGAGATTGAAATCCAAATTGATTACCACTATAATATGATGATTGGTCTTGTGCTCAGTACATGTTATGTCTGTAAGGAAACATGACGACTCACAAGAGCAAAAGAAGAAAAAAAATTCTAAAAACAAAAACAAGCTAAACAAATAACAAATCAATTAGCAACTTCTCCCCGGCAGCGACGCCAAAATTTGATGGTTGTCGTAGGCACAACAAATTAATTAAGATATTTCCCACTAATTAACTAGTAATTTAGCGGTAGTAAGGATCATTCCCACAGAGAGCTGTGTAATTGATAGGTTATTTATATTAGCAAAATCAAGACAAAGGGGGATTGGATTAAAGTAAATAAGAGAATAACAAATAAAAGAAAGATGATCAAGGAATCCTTCATCGTTACCAAGCGATAGCTGGATTAGTATACTTATCTATCTTTGTTAGAACCATTAATTACCAACCGTAGGAAAGCAGCTAGAGCAGTGCTATCCCCAAAGTTCCTTATGTAACTAGATACCGAAGCGCGCATATCAAGTTCTATCCAACCGAACCACCAAGTAGTAGCGCACTCAAGGTGTAACCCAATCGGAATCTTTAATTTATGTGAACTTAGGTTGATCCCAGCAGTTAGACTCTTAGCGCAAGGTCCACTTACTAGTGTTGTTTTCACACACGATTGCTCCACAGAATCCCTATGTGAGGTCTCACGTTCTCTACTTGTATAGGAGTTGCACGACAATTACGGATCGCTCCAAATCTCTACTAGCAATAGAATGGTCAATAGAATAATCCAATTGTACACTTGAACAATCTAGAAATCAATCATAAACCCTAATTATAGATAAGACAATCGATGATGATTAAAACTTCAAACAAACTCGTATTAACAAATCATACTTCACGTCTAGAACATTGAATTCATCCCCAATTAACAAAAGTTTAGCTTCTCATGATTACACAATTACCCGGTTTCCCCCTAAAGGGGTAAACCCTAGAATATTTTATGAAGAACAAAAGTATAATAAGAGATGATATGTTAAAATAAGACGTCTTCTTAAGGCTCTGGATGTCTTCTTATATAGAACTCTCAAAGTTAGGGTTAGAATCCTTCCGGGACCATGTTTCCTTGAGTTGCAAGTCAATTTCACGTACAAATATGTCCCAGAAGTTGTCAGGTTCGACTCATAACTTGCCGACCTTTCCCGGACGAACCTGACAAGTGAAATTTACTCCGGGCGATCACCAGGTTCGGCTCACTTGATAAGATTACTTTTGAGCCGAATATCCTCCTGTATACTCTTCGAAAATCTTGATTTTTAAGCTCCAGGTTCGGCTGACTCGAGCTGATGAAGTTATCAGCCGAACTTCTCTCTGTAACTTCAAGTCTTTCAATCTTGTTTCGCCTATAACTTCTTCGTCCGAACTCGGAATGACCTCATTCTTTTTGCGTTCACTTCGTATTCTCGTTGTCTTCAAGATGGTATTAAGAACTCCTAGATTTGAATGAGTTAAATTTGGTCCTTGGCCTTTCTTCATTGATAGACTCCACTTCCTTGTTCATTTAAGCACTTTATAGCTCCTTTTCTGATGATTCACCTGATATGACACATAAAATATAAAGTAACCATAATAACAAGTAATATGCAAGAATTATAGCTAAAACAAGTATGGAATTGACATTCTAAACATGTAAATTAAGCACCTATCAATCAGCATCACTTTATAGTTTCTCTTTGAGTTCTGAATTGTTTGATTGCAAATCCGAAAATTGATTATTTCGGTAATTAAGATTCGGATTGATCTAACCAGACAAATGAGTTTATTAGATTAAACATAAGAGCCTTTGTTGACAACTCAATATATCTTTTACTAAAGATTGAATAGAGTGGTTACTAAATAGATTTATTCCTTTACTGTTTGGAATACGATCAAAAGGAGTAAAATAGCTTGAGATAGTGATTTATGTCTTGAGATTCACGTTCGTGACCAAAAGGTCGGAGACGTAGGAATACTGAGAGAATTAAGTAACTAGGGGTAGTTTACTTGGTCTCAACTATACGAAGTTGGCTTATATTCTTTGTATATCGTCTTAATTATGAGAGTATTTGTTAGAGCACTGCTCGGTCGAAATCGCAAGCGTTGCTATCTCAAGCTTGTTGTCAAGTTTAGTTTCCAAAACTATAAGTATTGATTTCTAGTCTACTTATAGCTAAGTCTCGGATTAGGATAGAAAGTGTAGTTGAGCATTAGACTTCACGACGTTCATCGATTGAAGATGAAGAACTACTAAGGGAAGCTTGTGGAACTTCATCAAAAAAAGGTATGTGGAGACTTGAACTCATCTATCACTCAAAAGTCTATCTACTTTATCTCCTATTTGAGACAAAAGTCATATAGCTATATAGACTTCAATTATACGCATTTGATATTTCGATCTGAGTTTAACTCGCTTACATATTTCTCGAAATATGTGTTGGTAAGCTTTCGCTTTAACCAAGTTCATCTTATATTTCGCTTTAACTCGCTTACATATTTTTTATTAGGAAAACCTTCGTATGGAAGATGAAGATTCATTTGATGAGTTCAATCACAAAGTGTCTGAAATTGTTAATGCATCTTTTGCATTGGGTAAGACTATTCCTGAAAAGGACATTGTGATGAAAATTCTCAGATCATTGTCATCTAGATACGATTCTAAGAAACATGCCATCGTTGAAGGATATAACCTTGATACGCTTTCTAGAAATACTCTTGTTGGGAACTTAAAGATCTTTGATCATGAGCACGTATCCAAATCTTGAAAGGATATTGCTTTCAAAGCACAAAAGAACACTTAATTACTTAATAAAAGTAAAAGTGTTGGCATCTCTGAAGATGATCCTTCTGAGACTGATTCATCAGATGAAGATCTTGAAAAGTCAGTCTCTTTGATCACAAGACAGTTTAGAGATCTTCTTTTGAAGAGAAGTAAACAGTTCACTAGAGATAAACCTAAGTCATCAGTTAAACCTCATAATCGCGTTCCTCCTAAAAACAGGGATACTAACGATACTGATGATAAGGATATGCCACAGTGCTTCAAGTGTAAAGGTTTTGGTCATTTTGCAAATGAGTGTCCAAATCGTAGAAAATACACTGGAAACAAAGGTCTTGCTGCAACTCTTGATGAAATGTCAGATCACTATGATTCTAATGAAGATGAAAAATCAAGTGTTGCACTCCTCTGTGAAAATATTGATTTTGATAATTGTAGCAATACGTACATCAATCTCGATATTCTTCCGGGAGAAACTTCAACCATCATGAAGGATAAAATGGATTTCTCTTTGTCTATTGGAAATTCTTTTTCTAATTTTTCAGGTTCTACCGTTTGTCTAGCAGCCTGCACAGCTATGACGTCTGAACCATCCTCCATATTGACATGTTCTTATTGTACTCTCAAGGGTCATGAACTCTCCAAATGTTTCAAGTACAAACATAAGATAAGATATGTCAACAAACTTCAGCGGAGAGCAAATCGATTAGCAAACAAGCTTAAATTTGTTCAAAAGTCATCTGAGGTATGTAAACTCAATTCCTCTCCGAAAAAGTTAATTTCTAAAGAACTAATTAGACCTCTCCGGAAAAGATCAAGGCCTAAACAGTCAGTGGAAGAGGTTCTTAGGAACTCTTTCCAAAAAGTTCATGGTGAACAAATTATTGTTCATCCCAACACAACTTAATTGTGTCGGCTGTGCATCTTGTCTCAAGTGCCTTATTCCAAAGAGCCAAGAGTTAAGCACTCACAGGTTTTAACAAAAATATTTTTTTTTTGTTTTTTATTTTATTTCAGTTGATCTTTTCATATCCTAGATTGATATTGAAAAGAGGTTTCCATGTTTGATCAATAAAAAAAAGGGTTAAAATGGAAAATTCTGTCTTCTTTAGGGTTGTGAGTTGTGAGTACGTGAATCTTTTTTAGTGTATAAAGGTTCCGTAACCCTACATTCCTTTTTCCTTCTCTAAAAACTCTTTTTTATCACAAGATTGCTTGTTGAGCCTGATTTGTGAATTCCTCTCACAATCTCATACCAGTGTGGGGAATCCAAGCATTATGTCTTCTGATGGAAAAGGTGTTAATATGATTGCTAAGCCATCAATCATGAAGGAAAAAGATAAGTCTCTTGTACCTTCAACTTTGAAAAGAAAAAGGAGGAATGTGAGGAAACCAAAGGCTGTTCCTTCTAATCTACAGAAGTTTTCTGGGGTTCTTGAAGAGTTGAAGGGAACAAGAAAGGAAATTCAGGAAATAAGGGCTATGGTTTGAAGGAATCTCGAAATTCAGAAGGCCCTGGTTCGGCATCAGTCTAGATGGTTTGTTGGAATTGACTCATTTCTTCATGAACCTTATGTTCCAATGGCTGTTGACGACAAGGAGTTCGGGGAAGATAAAGAATTTTTTAGAGGCCTTAATATCTAGCAAACTTCTTATGAGAATTTATTCTTGTGTTTTAAGAAGGATAACTAGGGTTTGGAATAGCCATTATTGTGAGTACACATAGCTATTTCCAATGATTTTCATCTTGCAATGTTTATAGATTTATTTATTTAAATTCTAAAGTTTATTTGGAAGATGATTTTGCAGTATTAATCTTTATGGTTTCATATATTGCAACTTGTTATGGGATATGTGTGTTTGCATCCGTGAACTATGATTGTCCCATATATGCTCAAAAGTTAAGTCTATCATATTTGTTTATACAAATATTGATAAAAGATAGAATGAACTTTTGACAACGAAAATTAAGCCTATTATGTCATTATGCAAATATTGATTGAAGATAGGATGAACTTTTGTTTACAAATATTAAGTCTATTACATGTCTCTATGCAAATATTGATGAAAAATAGAATGAAGACGAAGAACTACTAAAGGGAGCTTGTGGAACTTCATCAACAAAAGGTATATGGAGACTTGAACTCATCTATCACTCAAAATCCTATCTACTCTATCTCCTATTTGAGACAAAAGTCGTATAGCTATATAGACTTCAATTATACACATTTGATATTTGGAGCTGAGTTTAACTCGCTTACATATTTAACGAAATATATGTTGGTAAGCTTTCGCTTTAACCAAGTTCATCTTATATTCTTGACGAAAGTCAAAAGATGATCATGTGAAAATCGCCTGGTAACATCTTACATGATTTGTGTGAGATAGTCATTTGATGTAGACTCAGAATGTTTCGTATTGATCATTCGATCACTTGAAAATTGCTTTAAAGCTAATAGTTTGTGTGAGACAGCTATTGTCGTCTTCCGAGAATGTTTCAATGGTTGAAATGAGAGTTTAGAACAATTGGATTTAAGCACAGTATGCGTACTTGCATATGTGTAATCCAAGTCTGGGAACCATGGTATGCATACCCGTATGCGTGCTGTTTGGTTTAGTAAAGGTCCGGGAACCAAGTACGCATACCGGCGTGAGGTTCAAGTTCTGGGACTTTAACTGAGTTTGTGGTATGCGTACCAGTTCGCGTACTGGCGAACCCAAACTTAGTCCGGCTATTTAGGTATGCGTACCCGTTTGCATACTTGAGTGGGTTATGTTCTAAAATCGGTTTGTTCATGAACTAATACATTTATATAATAAGGAATGCAATCTTTTGCAAACCGTGGCTATAATGTTCATGACTTGATTCGAGTGAATCAAAATCGATTTTGCTTCAATTGTGTCTTGTATACTTCTACGAGAATATAAACAATTGAAAAACTCTAGAACTAGTTTCATTTGAGTCATTTGAACTAGTTATGGTTAAGATGAATATGGTTGATATGAAAGTGTTCATATGGCTAACTTCGGTTAACTATTATTGAGCCAACAAAGGTGCACACATTTAGGTACGGTTACTCATATCTAAATTAAGTCACTTTTTATTTGTGTGTAACAAGCTAAGTTCGATCTAACGGTTGAAAGATATTAGCTTGAGTCTAATCAGGTTTTTATCTAACGGTGAATATTGAATGCTTTATTACCAAGGTAACATTGATTGAAGACTATATAAAGGAAAACTCTAGCAACTGGGAAACCTAAATCCCCACACCTCCTGTGTGACACTAGTTGCGACTAGAGTCGATTCTCCTTTAACCTTAGGTTTTTCACGGAACCCTGTAGGTTAACGACTTGAAGACTTCATTGGGATTGTGAAGCCAGACCCCAACTATTTTCTCTGTAGTTGCGTGTTCTGATCTTGCTGTTGTTTGTACCCTAATATTTTACACTAGAAATGGGCTTTCTTAGGCCTAATATGCTCCTCTTATTAGTCAAGTATGGCTCACTAGACCTCACAAGCACTATCCATAGAAGCCCATGAACAAAGATCCAAGTCAAGGCAAGGAGGGCCCACGTCATCATTGCCATGTCAGCTTCCACGTCAGCATCTAAGCGTGCCACATCAGCACCAAGGAACCAAAAAAAGTGTGCCACGTCAGCAACGGCACCATGTCAGCTTGCCACGTCATCAAACAGGTCAGCATGACGTCGTCGAAATCGTTATGACGCCGTTACAACAGCAGCGAACCAGATCTCCCAGAGGTAACACCGTTAGTTGTGCCGTCAGGAGGTGAGCATGACGTCATCGATGACACCGGCCTAGTGACGCAAGCATGGTGTCATCTGCCGGCACCTTCCATGGCACCGGTCTCCTTCTCAGGCGACGATTGGAACCAGTCTGGCGACATTGCCGGACAGTTTGCAATGTTACAGTGCATCGCGATTCAGTGCACTTATATAGCCCCGGATTTACACACCCCATTCTCTTGTTCTGTCGGATATTTGCACCCCGCCAAGCCAAGCCGAGTTGGCTCAGTCAGCTGAGCCGCTAGCCGAGCCAAGCCAATATAGCTCACTGAATTTTTCCGCCATATGCTATTAGACTTGTGGATTTTTATGCCCCACTGTGGGCTTAAGTAAACTATTCCTCTTGGGCTTGGCATTTACACTCATTTGTTTGGGCCAACCATTTGCATCATTTTGATTGATTAATTCCATAACCCTAGAGGAGTTTCTGGAAACATCTAGAAGGGTTGCTGGCCAAGTCATGTAGAGAATGTACTAATTTATGCCAGGAGGCATGCAAGGGCCAGTCAATGCAATTTATGCCAGGAGGCATACAGGGGCCAGTTAATGCAATTCATGCTTACCTCGAAATGAGGGTAAGATCCTGATTTGCAACATATAAATACATGGGTTCATAACCCTAGAAGGTAAATAATTTTTTCTACACAAACCCCTGTAAAAAACTCAAGCTAACTTAAGCATCGGAGGGTTTTTAGCAGGTACCCCCCCATTCACTGTTTACGTGGAGAGAAAGGCAGCGGTTCGATCTTCAACAAATCATCATTAGATTCGTGTTTGGGGTAGAAATATTTTACCATCCAAACATTGGCGCCGACGAAGGAGAATCTAGAAAATATAATCGTGTTTTCCAAAATCGAGTTATGGCCGTAGTCAAACAAACTGCGCGAAGGGTCGATTTTGTTAGCAATTCCCATTAGCGCAGGAGATGCGAAGCTGAAAGGCACGAGATTGAGGTTAAGTCAGCTCCAACAGTACCCACTGGAAACAGACAGGGTCGAGATCGAGCTCATGACAGAGCCCTAGATCGTGGTCGAGATCGAGATCGTGTTCATAAAAGAGCCCTAGATCGTAGTCGAGATCGAGATCGTTTTCGTAACAGAACCCCAGATCTGAATCGGAGAAGCGAAAAACAACCGATGATCGAAGACGAAGGAATGGATGTTGATGGAGAAAACCCACAAGTTCGAGTAAACATAGGACATGTATTCGGCAATCCGTCAAGGAGGAATAACGATTGAAAGGACCCGCGAGACGGACGAACCGCAACTCCTAGTACAGAGGAAGAACTGTTGCGCTATCAGCTGAACGAGGTGGAGAAAGAAAACGCTCTCCTGAGATTAGAACGTGAGAACCAGTCTCAACCAAGGACTGGTAATCTGAACAACCAAAAGGGTCGATCTGTATGGGAGCGCCTTGGAAGTCGAGTTGGCCCACAAGGTGCAGACCAGAATAGAGTAGTGATCGATCTTGATAGGCCAGAGAGAAATTTGTTGGTCACTGGAGATCTACCTAAACGAAGGCGTGTAAACCCCCGATGAGCAGGAACCGGGCCAGCTACAACTCATCAGAGTACGACAAAAACTACCACCCGTTCAAAACATCTCTGGAATGATGAAGATGAGTTTCGAGATCGGCACGATGAGAGAGAATTTTCGCACGATTACTATTCTTGTTCGGAGCAAGGCAGAGCTTGAAGAGAGTCCACTGGACACCAAAGGAAAAGAATGAGATCTAAAGCTTATATTCCAGAGGACCAAAACTTTGAGCAGGAAGACAGTTCCTCAGATGGCGACGTAAATGCAATAACGGATGCTCGCCTTTGCAAGATGATCGAGAAAGTAATGTCGAAAAAGCACTCCAGAGAAGAAAGGATAGACAGGTTGCATCGAGCCGCAAGAGCTCCTTTCAAACTGAATATCATAGAATTCCGTCCGCCAATGAATTTTCAAGTTCTAAAGCTGCCAGAATTCGATGAGAAAACAGATGATCCATATCAGAATGTTTTACACTATAAAACTGCCATGACTCTGTGGCAGTACAGCGATGAGTTGATGTGCAAAATGTTTCCACAGTCACTGGTTAGTGGAGCAATAAAGTGGTTCAATCAGCTCCCAGCACAGTCGATCTGTATTTACCAAAAGCTGGTTGGCGAATTCTGTTCTCACTACAAGTACAACAAACGTGATCAGAAGGGATGCCACGCATTGTTCCTTCTAGGAATTCGGAAGGAGGAAAGCATCATATAGTTTACTCGACGTTTCAAGCAAGAGTTGTCCAATGTGGATGGTTCCAACGATCAAGTCGTCATCGAAGCTTACAAATAGGCATACCAGTATGATCAAAGAGGTGTATACAGTTTCTTGGTCAAGAGACCACCAAAGACTCTGGAATAACTGTATGATTGAGCAGAAGAATACGCTCGAGTGGAGGATGATTCTAAAGATCGAGAGATAAGAGAAGTTAGCAGATCATCCAATCATCCAAATGATGGGAAGAAAGACAAGTCAAAGAACCGTTCGAGTGGAAAGCATAATGATCGAGGTGAAGTTCGAGAGAAAAATCAAGGGGAACGAATGGAAACTGGATATCATAAATATCATGATATGAAGCTGACACCATTGAACACACGGCTTACAAAGTTGTATGAAAAAATAAGCAAGGATTTGAGCCCCCAACGGCCTTTGCCAGCGGAGATACGTGATAAACGTAATAAGAGCAAATACTGCAATTATCATAAAGATCATGGTCACAAGACTGAGAATTGTCGCTCTTTACAGATCGAAGTCCAGCGAATGATAGACGCTGGAAAGCTATAAGAGTACGTGAAAAGGGATTTTGGGAAAGGTTTGGGATAATTTGGCGCATCACATGTGATTAATGCACATGTGATTAATGTCAGTCATGTTAGGATCCATTCAATAACCAGACGGGCATCAGAAGATGAGACCAGGAGAAAGCTCAGGCAATTAAAGGAATGGTACGTGACAAATCACATCGATTTTTTCAGTGAAAATGGAGCAGAAATTCTGGAGCTTGGATGCACAAAGATCGAGTTTTCTGAAACATACATGATAGGTGTATATGCTCCCCACAATAATGCTATTGTTATAACAGCTTGGATTGGCATGTTCCATGTACACCGTATTCTAGTGGATACGGGAAGCTCAGTGAGCGTGCTATTTTCAGGAGCCTATTCCTTTATGAATCTCTCGCACGACTTGATCGAGGAGGACGAAAATCCAATTATCGGATTCAGTGGCGAAGTTACAAAGGCGATTGGGAAAGTAAAGATGCCTATAATAGTGGCTGACAAGTCTGTTCTAAGCAGTTTCTTATTGCTGGATTGTCGATCTTCCTATAATGCAATCGTAGGACGAGACTGACTGCATGCGATTGGTGCAGTCACATCCTCGTATCATCAATGCCTGAAGTTTATTACCCCTGAAGGGGTCATGAAGGTTAGAAGTGACCAGATGGCCGCCCACAAGTGTCACGAGAATGCTATGGATGAATATAGGAAATCAGAAGTTAGCGGGCACCATATCCCGCGAGTCGAACAAAAATAGCAATTACAGAATCCTCTCCCTCCAGAATCATATGTGGGAGAGGATACGGCTGAACCCCCAACAGTAGAGAAACTGATCGAAGTCCATATTGGGGATGAGAAGCACAAAACCACGTTCGTATGGGCAGATCTACATGCGCACGAATGCGATGGTTTGATTACATTCTTAAGGGCAAACGTTAACGTTTTCGCATGTAGTTTTGCTGAAATGCCTGGGATTGATCCGAACATAGCCTGCCACAGGCTAAATATCGATGAGAAGTTCCATCCAGCTCGTCAGAAAATTAGGAATATGGCACAAAGAAAAAAAGATGGAGTTGCTACAAAAGTTGAGAAGCTGTTAGAAGCAGGCTTTATACGACCGGTACAGTATCCATGATGGCTGTCAAATGTCATCCCGGTTCCAAAGAAGAATGGTAAAATTTGTGTCTGTTGCGATTTTACTGATTTGAATAAAGCATGTCCAAGTGATCCGTACCCACTTCCGCGGATCAGAGATTTGGTGGATGCAACCTCAGGGTACGGAAGACTGTCATTCATGGACGGTTTTTCAGGGTATAACCAAATACCTTTGTTCGAGGGAGATCAAGAGCATACTGCCTTTGTGACTGACAAAGGAGTTTACTGCTATATTGTAATGTCGTTCGGGCTAAAGAACGCAGGGGCGACCTACCAACATTTGGTAGATCATATGTTCAAAGATTTGATTGGGAAGACGATGGAAGTATATATCGACGATATGGTAGTGAAATCTGAGCAAAAGGAGTCTCACTTTCTCGATCTACAGAAGACGTTCGATATCTTGAGGCGATACCGTATGAAGCTCAATCCAGCAAAATGTTCATTTGGGCTATCCTCGGGAAAGTTCCCTGGGTACTTGATGACGCACAGAGGTATCGAGGCGAATCCGGAGCAAATCAGAGCCATCAGAGAGATACCATCCCCAAGAACAAAGAAGGAGGTCCAGAAACTAGCAGGACGATTAGCAGCTTTAAATCGTTTCATTTCACGCTCGTCGGATCGATTCAAACCATTCTTTGACGTTTTGAAAAAAATCAGTGAATTTTGGTTTGACGGATGAATGCGAAAGAGCTTTCAATGAAATCAAACAATATTTGTCAACTCCCCCGGTATTGGTGAGTCCAAAGACTGGGCAACCTGTCGGAGTTTATCTGGCTGCAACGGAGAATGCTGTAAGTGCAGTGCTGTTTGTTACGGTTCCACATGAAAAGCATGTTTACTTCGTCAGTAAATCTTTGACGGGGGCGGAAACACGGTACAATTTTTCTTTGAAAAGATAGCACTTGCACTGTTGCATGCATCTCGTCGCCTCAAACCATATTTCCAAGGGAGACAGATCGTAGTCTGCTCTGAATATCCGCTGAAGAGAATCCTGGAACGTGCTGATAATTCTAGCTGACTAGCCATATGGTCGAATTTTATGGGGGCGTATGAAATCAAGTACGAAACCAGAACTGCAGAGAAGGGACACGCTCTGGCTGCACTATTAGCAGATTTCCCTGTGGACGACATAGAAACAGTTACCGAAGAAGAAGAGCTGTTGAACAAACCCATAGAGTCAACCACTAATCAGACTGGGGGCGAGTCCACAATGGAGATTGATACACCTGAGCCACTATGGACTGTGTTTACTGATGGGTCATCAAATGTTGGTGGAGCTGGAGTTGGATGTGTCATCCTTACTCCCGAAGGTTCGAGGATCGAGAAAGCGACTAGATTAGGCTTTCGAGCATCAAACAATGAAGCTGAATATGAAGCAGCAATTATCTGTTTAAAAGCTGTCAAACAGTTAGATGCGAAGGACGTGAAACTGGTAACCGATTTTATGCTAGTAGTTAACCAGTTTCTGGGGACCTACAGAGCCAAGGAAGAGAGGATGGCCCTATATTTAGATCGTATGAGAGAGCTGGTAAATGAATTCGACCAATTCTCTATTGGACAGCGACCACGGTTGGAAAACAGGCACGCAGATGCTTTAGCATATCTGTCTTCCGCAGTCGAAACTGATACCACCCGTTTCGTTGTAGTGGATTTCCAAGAGTTACCTAGCATCTCCGACAGCCACTTTGTTTTGGCTCTCGAACATGCTAGTGGAGGCGAGAGGGTAACTACATCAGCATAGGAACATGTTGAAAACGTTGATAGCAATATGGATATTGACAGTCCGATGATAGACGATTCAGGAAATCCTGCTGAAAATGCTTCAAACTGGCGTCAACCTTATATTCGATATTTGACAACCAGTGAACTCCTAGAAGATGAGCAACTCGCTTCAAAAGTGAAAAAGAATGCATGGAGATATTCAATGATCGAGGGACAGTTATACCGCAAACCTGTAGCTTTGGAGCCATTTTTGCGATGCATATCAGCCGAGGAAGGACAACAGATATTGGCAGAGGCTCATGAAGGAATACGTGGCAACCATTCTGGAGGACGCAGTCTCGCGCACAAGATACTTACCCAGGGGTACTTCTGGCCATATATGCAGAAATATGTTAAAGAATACGCGTAGAAATGTGTGCCATGCCAAGAGCACGCTTCAATTCCTAAAAGGCCCGCGACCGAATTGCATCCAGTTTTTAGTCTTTGGTCGTTCGATAAGTGGGGACTAGACATCGTCGGACCACTCCTCTGATCTCCTGGAGGAGTGAAATATGTACTGGCCGCAACTGATTATTTTACAAAATGGGTTGAGGAAGTGGCATTGGTACATGTTACCAGATACAACGTAAAAAGGTTCATATGGGAGAACATCGTCTACAGATTTGGAATCCCATACGAGCCGGTGTCAGAAAATGGAAAATAGTTTGATTCCGGAGTGATCAAAGAATTCTGCGAAAACCTGAACATTCGCCATAACTTTTTTGCTCCATATTATGCTCAAAGCAATGGGCAGGCGGAAGCAACAAATCGTGTTATTATGGACAATCTCAAGAAAAGGCTAGAAAAGGCGAAGGGAAAGTGGATATAGGAGTTCCCTGGAGTCTTATGGTCTTACCGTACAACACCAAAAAGATCCATTGGATTCTCCCCATTCACACTGGCTTATGGAACAGAGGCAGTCATACCCACTGAGGTACACCTGAAAACTACCAAGACCCATGATGTTGAATCTGGAAACAATGAAAGCGTACTTTTTTAGATAAAGAGTTGTTGGAAGAACAAAGAGAAACAACCTTGCAGCAATTGGTTCGATATCAGCAGGCAATCAAGCTGAGTTACGACCGAAAGGTCAAAGAACGAGCGTTTAAGCCAGGGGAATATTTCTTGAAGAAAACTCGAGCAGCCACAATGGAACCAAACTGTGGAAAGCTCGGAGCAAAGTGGGAAGGTCCATACATAGTGTACATGCCAGCATCTCGTGGCTCCTACTACTTCAGGAACCTCGATAGTACTCAAGATTCAAAACCATGGAAGCCATGGAATTCGTTCCACTTGAAGAAGTTTTATCATTAGCTAAATTCGCATAGGAATAGTTTCGTTCAAATCCTGCTGTGCTGCACTCTTTTTCATTTATGATGGTTTTATCCCACTTGGTTTTCCATGCAAAGGTTTTAATGAGGAAGTTGTTGTTGGGCCGTAGGTACTTATCTTGTTATTCCAATTCAAATATTTAATTCAACATTATTTTGGTACTCTACGCTCTATCAAAATTGTTCGTGTTTAACTATAAGCTACTGCGGACAGTTCGAGTCCGCAGTCAGTCCCAAATGGCAGAGCGGTGCAGTTCGAGCCTGTTTTCAACAACATCTCCCGCACCTTGCAGATAGGGTGAATGCACAGTTCGAGTATTTTTACCCTACTCCAAACGTACCCATCGTATGGGACGTCAATAAATATGGCGAACACTTTTTCCTGCCCAGGCATGGAAAAGTGTACACATCTCAACTCTGCGCGCATCTTGAATATTAGGATTGGCCCCCTGCACGAATTCAAGATAGCAGAAAAACACAAACTCTCATTCCATGCGCGAGCAAAATGCTGTAAGGAAGTGTACCCTTGCGCGAGCATTGAGCAGCATGACACAATTACATACTGGGGGCGAGTTTTATATCACTTCAATCACTTGGGGGCAAGATATAAAACACCTCAGCTCACAAACAAAACAATACCTGGGGACATGTTGCGTAACACTCCATAATGCGCTTGGGGGCGAGTTATGTAACGATCCAGAACAACGCGAAGTTCAGTCGCGGACAGTATTAGAAAACCCGAACTTCTTAACCCATAACAAGTTATGGATTAAGAGGGGGCGATGTTTGTACCCTAATATTTTACACTAGAAATGGGCTTGCTTAGGCCTAATATGCTCCTCTTATTAGTCAAGTATGGCTCACTAGGCCTCACAAGCACTATCCATAGAAGCCCATGAACAAAGATCCAAGTAAAGGCAAGGAGGGCCCACGTCATCATTGCCATGTCAGCTACCACGTCAGCACCAAGGCACCACAAAAAGTGTGACATGTCAGCAACGACGCCACGTCAGCTTGCCACGTCATCAAATAGGTCTGCAAAGCTAACGCCGTCGAAACCGTTATGACGCCATTACAACAGCAGCAAACCAGATCTCCCAGAGGTAACGCTGTTAGTTGTGCCGTCAGGAGGTGAGCATGATGTCATTGTTGTGACGTCATTGCCGACCGGACAGTTTGCAATGTTACAATGCATCGCGATTCAGTGCACTTATATAGCCCCGGATTTGCACACCCCATTCTCTTGTTCTGTCGGACATTTGCACCCCGTCAAGCCAAGCCGAGTTGGCTCAGTCAGCTGAGCCGCTAACCGAGCCAAGCCAATAGCTCACTGAATTTTTCCGCCCTATGCTATTAGCCTTGCGGATTTTTATGCCCCACTATGGGCTTAAGTAAACTATTCCTCTTGGGCTTGGCATTTACACTCATTTGTTTGGGCCAACCATTTGCATCATTTTGATTGATTAATTCCATAACCCTAGAGGAGTTTCTGGAAACATCTAGAAGGGTTGCTGGCCAAGTCATGTAGAGAATGTACTAATTTATGCCAGGAGGCATGCAAGGTCCAGTCAATGCAATTTATGCCAGGAGGCATGCATGGGCCGGTTAATGCAATTCATGCTTACCTCGAAATGAGGGTAAGATCCTGATTTGCAACATATAAATACATGGGTTCATAACCCTAGAAGGTAAGTAATTTTTTCAACACAAACCCCTGTAAAAAACTCAAGCTAACTTAAGTATCGGAGGGTTTTTTGCAGGTACCCCCCCATTCACTGTTTACGTGGAGAGAAAGGCAGCGGTTCGATCTTCAACAAATCATCATTAGATTCGTGTTTGGGGTAGAAATATTTTACCATCCAAACAACTGTTTTCTATCGTGATTGAGTACTATCTTCTCTAAGATTTGCTCGAGATTTAATCTCCGATAAGCAAGATAAAAAGTAGTCACAAACATCTTCGTCTCATCATTTGTGATTCCACAATATCTTGTTTCTCTACCATACGATTAAGATTATTGTGAGGTGATTGATATTTCTAAGATGTTCTTCGGGAATATAAGTCTGGTATATCAATTGGTTCCTGTTCACCTTGATTTATCAAAAGACGAAACAAAACTCATAGGTTTATATGTTGGAGACAGATTTATCTATACAATAGACTTTTCTGTGTGAGACAGATTGGTTTATCAAGTCTTCGACTTTGGTTCGTAGCAACTCTTAGTTGTGGGTGAGATCAGCTAAGGGAATCAAGTGCTTAGAGACCTGCTGGGATTCAGAGACGTAAAGAGCGCAACTGTACCTTGATCAGTGTGGGATTGGTTAGGGCTCAACTACATTCCAGTCCGAAGTTAACTTGGAGTAGACTAGTGTCTGTAGCGGCTTAATACAGTGTGGTGTTCAAATCTGGACTAGACCCCGGGGGTTTTCTGCATTTGCGGTTTCCTCGTTAACAAAATTTTTGGTGTCTGTGTTATTTCTTTTCCGTATTATATTTGTTTATATAATTGAAATATCACAGGTTATGCGTAAGTTCAATCAATCGTGAATCCAACCTTTGGTTGTTGATTAAATTGTTTGACACTTGGATATTGGTTTTTGATACCGTCTAAGTTGTTTCTTATATTAATCAGGCTCACAGATTTCTATCTTTTTGATTTGCTGATTACATTAAGAAACTATATATAACTCTTTGATATACTTTTCTTAAGATTGAGTCTAACTGTCTAGTTGATTCTCTTAAAAGTATACTTGAGTTAGTTCATACAGATTACTAAGCGAAATATTGGGTGTGGTTGTTAGACCCCCACTTTTTCAGTATTCAAATTTGAACTAGGTCCCGGGGGTTTCCTCGTTAACAAAATCTTGTGTTGTGTTGTTTACTTTACTTCCGCATTATAGTTGTTTTATATTATAATAAAGTAAATACACTTGTGCCTTAATCCTAATCACTTGCTATTGATCCTATAGTAAATCGGTTTCGGACCGTAACTATTATCAAGTGAATATCTTGAAGTTGTATTGTCTCGACTTTGTCCATAGACGATCACTTAAGATATCGGACTTATAGGTTGAAATTAAATATTGTGGTGTATTTGGGTATCCCTCGTATTTTCAGGTAGGATACTCGTTGTTCCTTTGGAACATCTTTCCTAGATCAAATAAGGTGATCTGTTGTTCTGACATTAATAAGTATTTTTTGTAAAAGGTATTAACCATTTTACAACAAATGGCGATACTCCCGGTGCGATGTTATTGTACCATATATATGCCCTGCCTGTCAGATACTTCGAAAATACTTTGAGAAGGATGACGTGATTGTATTTATGCTCTCCCAATGATTTCAGAAATCGTGAAACGTGCTCCCAAGCGTTTACGGTTCCATCATAGAGTGTGAATATTGGAGATGTGTATCTCTTGGGAAGGGGATCCATCTGCACATCAGAAGAATAGGGAAGCTGGTGATGGTGGACAGATGAAGATCCTTCTTTTCCACGGTTTTCCAAGAATCGCTTCAAATCTTCACGAGTGATGAAGCCTGATTTCTCTGTGTTGGACCGAGAGAAAGCTTCTGTGTGATAATGATAAATTGTCATAAGTTGAGGTACCAGTTACGTTTTGTTATCAAATCATAGGTTGAGGAATCTATTTGTATCAAAGGTAGTTAACACATTGACCTCTAGTACGTGATGACGGTTGAAGAGGAGTGGAAGAGTAGGGAAGTGGTAAATCGTGGTTTAACCAGTTCCGCTTCGCTAGTGAGACTTTGAAAAAGCGGGGGTATAACAACCACACCCAATAATTCGTTCGGCAATCCGTATGGACTAAACTCCAATATAATTCCGAGAGCACCAACTTAAAAGTGAGACTCAATCAAGAAATATATCAAAGAGCTCTATCTCTATTAGAGCTGGCAAACGGGCGGGCCGGGGCTGGCTTGTTACGGGTTACACAGGTTCGGGTTAACACGGGCCAAAGCTTGTGGGCCGATATTCTTCACGGGTCGTCATTTCTTCAACCCGCGCCCGTAACGGGTAAAGCTTGCGGGTTCACGGGTTAATCCGGCTTGTTAATTAAAAAAATAAAAATAAAAAGTAATTAAGTTAATTTGTGATCATGAGGTGTCAATATACCGGGAAAAACTAAACAGAGCTACAAATGAGGGCATCAATAGAGCTATAAAGGAGTTAAATCAATTGAAACAACAGAGATTCTTTGATCCATGATTCCATAAACATAAATCTCAATACGATAATACCCATCTCAGACTTCATGAAACCATGGCATCAATTCTCTATGCATATGTCTCTCACGATACTTCTGTTGGCACAACATCTTTTGAACATCTCTCCATTTTTTACCATGTGTTCTTCTACATCTACCTGGTTCTGGTTCCATACTGTTTTTATGATCAAAGTATATCCCTTTGCATACCATAACTGCAGTAATCATCAAAAACCCAAAACCCATATTCAATATTCAGTAAAACAATCAAATAAGAAAGAAGATGTAAGTACTTACAGTTACGGTACAAACCAGAATGAAGAGAACAAAAAGAATAATCAATACTTTTCTAAATGGGAACAACAAGATGAAAAGGCACAGGTACACCAGCAGCCATGTGCTTATAGATTAGAGCTTGATGTTCAAACTCATGTAACTGAAGAAAAATAAAAACTGATTTTCCATTTGTTGTTGTCATTAGTCCTGGTCCGGAGCTAGAGAGTAAGTAGTGCAAGGTGTACCTGTAGAACAAGATCTCAATTTCGAACATTTAACTGGTTTGCAAGCAAGTCCGGAGCTATCTCCACATTCAAATCGGCTTTAACAACCTGAATTTGAACAGAATCATAAGCATTTCAAAATAAATAATCACTTCAAAGCATGTAGGTGGTATAGGAAGAGAGAAAAACCAACTTTGCTAGTATAACTTAGCAATACTTAATACAAATCAAACTCAGACTCTGTAGTTACATGTTAGTAAAGAACCAAAGTGGCAAGCAAAGAAGGAATATGTAACAAGAGAATGCTTTACCAAACTGAATCAACTGAGGTACTATCTTAAGTATCTTAAGTAGTTGAGGAGGCCATGGAAAATCCAACACCAGCAGAGGTCCCTGTCACAATCAACCAAAACCCCCACTTTGTTCTTTCAAGGTAACACTAGTCACTAGGTCTTGCCAAACAGAGCATACAATTAGTAGAGATGAATGAAAATGTAAAGAACCAACTGTATCCAAGCCCTAATTAAAATAAAACCTAACATTTTCATGGAATCATGGCTACTGGCTTTGAGACAATTGCTTGCACTAAACACAATCACAACACAATCACATAGTTTGAGCCTGCTGCATGTAAATTATAAAATCTCAACACAATCAAATAAATCAGTCAAGCGCTAATCAAAACATCCATCCAAATCTTCAAATTGGCTAAAACCCATCCTTTAATTCCTCAATTTATAATCAATTTTACAGTAATTAGTTATGAATTCAAAGAACCCTAAATTACACCCTCTAAATTACCCTTTTCTTTGCGTCTGAACTCTGAATCACCTCCTTGAGTTGAGTCACACCACTGTTAGTCACTCCTTAATCGTTCCTTGTTTCTCTCGATCTCAAATCTACGATTACACCTTATAGCATGGTTCGCAATAGTGAAAAGACGAAGAGAAGCGAGGGAGAAAAAGAAAGTGAAAAGATAAGAAAAAGTGAGGACTGCTAGGGTTTTCACGCGGTGAGGGCCTGAGGGGACACGCGGCGCATGGGGAAATGGAACGGCGGGTTTACGGTCTGGGACGGGTTTACCCGTTTCTCCACAAGCCAGCATTTCTCTAATCCGCACCCGGCTTGTTTAGAAACCAGCCAAGCAGGGCGCGGGTTTTTACGGGTCGAGCCGATCCAGACCGCGTTTTTTTGGCTTGTTTGCCTAATCTCTATTTCTTAATACAATTAGCAAATCGAACAGATAGAAATCCGTGAGCCTGATTGATATGAGAAATGACTTGGACGGTACCAAAGACCAATGCCCAAGTGTCAATCAAGTTATATCCAACAAACAAGGTCGGATTTATTAACTGTGATTGAACTACGCACAACCTGTGATATTTCAATTATATAAACAAATATAATGCGGAAAAGAAATAACACAGACACCATAAATTTTGTTAACGAGGAAACCGCAAATGCAGAAAAACACCGGGACCTTGTCAAGATTTGAACACCACACTGTATTAAGCCGCTACAGACACTATCCTACTACAAGTTAACTTCGGACTGGAATGTAGTTGAACCCTAACAAAGTATCACACCGATAAAGGTACAGTCGCGTTCTTTACGCCTCTAGAATCACGCCGGATTTTGCGCACTTGATTCCCTTAGCTGATCTCACCCACAACTAAGAGTTGCTACGACCCAAAGTCGAAGACTTATAAACAAATTTGTCTCCCACGGATATGTATATTCTTTATTCGGTTTTTGTTCCGTATTTTTTTAAATCAAGGTGAACATGAACCAATTGATAATCCAGTCTTATACTCCCGAAGAGCAGCCTAGAAATATCAATCACCTCACAATAACCCAACTGATTAACAGAAAAAGTTATTGCGGAATCACAAGAGTCTGAGACGAAGAACTGTTGTGATTAGGGGTGCACAACGGGTCGGGTGGATCGGGTTTGGCCTCACCCGCCACCCAACCCGCTGATGGAGGGTGAATAAAATCATCACCCACACCCTACCCACCTAACAGCGGGTCGGTTTTAACCCAACCCAATATCATGGCGGGTTGAATCGACCGGGTGGCGGGTATACCCGTCCTCCTAAAAAAAATAAAAAATTCCTTGAACTTCTTATAAAAACCAGTCAACTGCCGATCATGATTATCGAGATTTTTCCGTGAATCACTTTAAAACTACTAGTATTTCGTCAAGTGTACTCTTAATTGCAATTCACAGTGAAAGATACACACAAAACCTAATAATTAGTATAGATCTAATCAAAGAATTTTGTTTTTACAGTTATACATCTAACCTGTTTTACAGATAAAACCCGTGATCAAATCCTAATTATTAAGATCATATATTTTAAAACATCAATAAACACAGAAAGAATTCATATGCCGACACTTCATCAATATAATTCTAATTCCAGATATCATTTTTTAAAGAACGAATTCATATACCCAAAGAACGAAATAATGATAATTTAGGATCTTATCATTTTAAATTTACGTTTGAGTATTAATCAAGATCTTTGATTCCGTTAGCACCAGTAGAGTAACAAAATTAAAAAGGTAAACAGATTCATAAAATAAGGTTGTACATGTCGATCTATTTATAGAAAAGAGAGAAGATCATACTGAACTCAACATCAGATGAAAATAAAGAGAGATGTAGATTGTAGAAAGGAAACGATGATTTTCTATGGATTATATGTGGATGACTTTGTAAAGCATATCATCTACTGTCTCTGCTAAGATGATGATACATGTAGCGAAATAAAACAGCAATCACAGAGTAGCCTGGTGGTTCTACTGTTAACTAGTGATTGATAGGTCCTAGGTTCAATCCCTTATGCCTTCAGTTTTTGGTTTCCACTCATTATTCTTATGTATATGAATGCTAGGATGAGTATTAGTGTTAATCCAACGGTTAACAGAAATTTATGGCGGGTGGGCGGGTTGGGTCGGGTGACAGAAGGTCTAACCCGCAACCGACCCAACATGTGGCGGGTATTTCATGTTGCGAGTCATAGTCGACCTGTGTTTAAGCGGGTTGAATCGCGGGTGCGGGTTGGGTTGGCGGGTTGGGTCGGTTTTGTGCATCCCTAGTTGTGATTACTTTTTATATCTTACCTATCGGAGATAAATCTTAGAGAAGATGAAACTCAATGCTATAGAACAAGTAAGATCAGAATACGCAACTACAGAGAAAATAGTTGGATTTGGCCTCACGAATCCCAAATGAAGTCTTCAAGTCGTTAACCTAATATGGTTTTGGAAAAACCTAGGTTAAAAGAGAATCTCTAGTTTGCAAATAGGACACATGAAAATGTCGGGATTAGGTTTTCCAGTTGCTAGAGTTCTCCCTTATATAGCCTTTCAAATTAGGGTTGCTTACAATCAAAGCTAAGATAGCTTAGTAACAAAGCATTCAATATTCACCGTTAGATGAAATCCTGATTTAAGATTCAAGCTAAGTATGCTTGGAAATTAAGCAATTAATCTCCACCGTTAGATGGTCTTAGCTTGTTACACACGAATGAAATATATTTATATTTAGATATGGGTAACGTACCTAAACGTATTTATTGAGTTGGCCCAATAACAGTTAACCGAAGTTAGCCATATGAACACTTTTGTCTTAATCATATTCATCTAACACTTCTAGATTAAATATGATGATCAATCAATCATGAAAAAAAAATCAAATGAATCTAATTGTGTTTCAAATAGAGTTGTTCAATTGATCACTATCTCATAGAAATATATATGAATAAATAAATAAAAATCGGATTGATTCGTAATCGTACGAAGAATAAATTCATGAACGTTAAGCCACGGTTTTCAAAGTTAATTTGCATTCCATAAATCATAATTTTTTTAGTTCATGAGTATGAGAATAATACATTACCGATTTTAGAACTTAACCACTGTGTTCGCAAACTAGGTACACGAACAGCATCTTCGGACCTTGGTCTAGTCAAGTCGTTCGCAAACCCGGTTCACAAATAACTGTTCCGGACCCAACTCAGGTAAACCCGTTCGCATACTAGGTACGCAAACAAGAGTTTCTGACCTTCTCAGGTAAATTCGTTCGCATACTAGGTACGCAAACAAGAGTTCCGGAGATGAATCATTACAAAACAGTTTGCATACTAGGTATGCATACCGTGTTGTATCCAGACATGGGTAATATTTCTAAACTCTCATTTAAATCATTGAAACATCCTTGGAAGACAACAATGGTAATTTCACAATACCATTAGCTTCAAGTAATTTTCAAGTGATCGAATAATCAATACGAAACTTCCCAAACTAACATCAAATAGCTGCCTCACACAAATCATATAAGATGTTCAAGGTAATTTTCACATGATCATCTTTTGACTTAATATTTAGTTTCCAACAAATAAATTGTTTCTAACTAAATTCGTCAAGAATATGATGAACATAGCTAAAGCAAAAAGCTTCCAACACATATTTCAAGAAATAAATACGCGAGATGAACTCAGCTCGAAATATCAAATGTGTATTATGTAAAAGTCTATATAGCTATACGACTTAGTCTCATTAGACGATAGAATAGAATAGACTTCTGAGTGATAGATAAGTTTTAGTCTCCACATACCTTTTGTTGATGAAGTTCCTCCAAGCTCCTCAGTAGGTCTTCGTCTTCAATTGGTGAACGCCGTGAAGTCTAAAGCTCAACTACACATTCTATCCTAATCCGAGACATAGCTATAAGTAGACTAGAAATCAAGTATATAGTTTTGATCAACTAAACTTGACAAACAAGCTCGAGATAGCAACGCTGGCGAGTTCGACCGAGCAGTGCTCTAACAATCTCCCCCTTTGTCAATTTTAGTGAAAAAATTATCAATACATATGGATTACAATATAAATAAAATTTGTAGCTGCTCATCCATCATGCTTGATTTCCTAGGCTCTTCAACATTCCTTGAATTCTTCGCTACTCCGAGTACTTCAGCGATTCTTAACGTTTTCAACTCAGCATAATTGTTGTTGAAGATCCGTAGCCATAACAATAAGAAAACAGATGTCTCAATTATTGTTATACAGTTTGTCATAGTATTATTATACAGAATCAAAGTCCAATTGCATCACAACTTTGAAATAATACTATGGTGATATGTATCACTCCCCCTTAGTCAATACTTCCATCTCACAATGAAAACCACTCCCCCTTACATAATGATCCGTAAACCATATGTATGTAGTGTGAACTACCAAATAATTCTCCCCCTTTTTGTCAATATAAATTGGCAAAGGTACGAAAACTAAGAGACCATAATGAAATTCTCAAAGAGATAATTCATGACTAAAAGAGAACATATCAACTTTGTTTCGATGATTTCACGTAGTCGAAACTTAGTGTATTCATCAAGGACTTTATAAAGATACAAGATAACTCCTACAATATTCCACAACCGCACTCCCCACAAATATATGGCAATTAAGCACAAGTTCATTTAAGAACTTTCCCCTATTTGATGTCATTCCCAAGAGAACAACATGAGTGACCTTACTTTTACAAGAAAAGAAGGATTTCTTTGGACATTAACAAATCATTGTATCCAATAAACTCGAATAAATTAACCACAAGTAGACCTTATTAATTAATTTAATCGGAAACGCTCAACATAAGAAAACTTACGGAGCCATGCAGTACTTTCACATAGAAGTGGATCAGGGAAAGATCAATACTGCGGAATTTTTCAAAAGTTCATTCTATCTTTTATCAATATTTGCATAAAGACATAATGACTTAACTTTTGAGCATATATGAGATAAGCATAGTTCATGAACGTAAACACATATACATTTCATAAGACATTTGCAATATATAAAACCAATAAGATTAAATACTGCAAGATCATCTTCCAAATAACTTAGAATTTAAATAAATAAATCTAAAAACATTGCAAGATGAAAATCATTGGAACTAGCTTGTGTACTCACAAAATATTCTATACCAATAGCTAGTTATCCTTCCCGAACACAAGAATAAATTCTCACGAGAAGTTTCCTATACAACAAAACGAAGAGACAAACTTGTAAAGAACATACAAGATGATTTACCCTTAGAAGGTAAAATCAATCTTTTTCACATGGATTTACACCAAGAATGGCTACCAAAGGCGTATAAAAAGATTTTCCTAACAAATAAGAAAATACAAAGTCATTAACGACCATGCACCGTAGTTCACATAAGAGGATTGTGAACATTCAAGAATCCCAGAGTAACGCGTACTACTGCCCATTCTTGAACTTTATTATTTGTGATTCACCAATAACATCTTAAAAAGCTTCAAATGAGCTTAGAAAAGAAGTACTCCAAGAATCCAAGTGCCCAAGTCTAAGGGAAGTGGTACAAGTGCGACGAAACGGAGCAAAACACTCAAAAAAAAAGATACGGGACAAAGACTAATCTGAAATCATCCAAATTTAGGATTTCTCATCACCATTTCAAATAGAATTCAAAGAGGAAGAGAATGCAAAAATAATGAGGTCATTCCGACTTCGGACGAAGAAGTTACGGCCAAAACAAGTTGTCAAATATTGACGTCTACAGGCCAGTTCGCAAACGGTGTTTGCAAACGGGTGTAACTGAATTTCATGAACTGGAGCTGTTCGCAAACGATGTTCGCAAACTGAAGTCCCTGGATTTTAATTTTAAATGATAGTATGCATACCTGGTATGTGTACCATGAAGGCCAAATATCCCAAACTATTATTTTCAAACCTAAACATTTAAGAACCTTAAACACAAATCAAGTTAGGTAGACATGAACGATACACAAGGTACATGGATCTTTATAAGTACTTTAAGCAAATAATAAAAACATAAATCTTGCTCAAGTTTAAAGACATACCTTTTTAGAGGAATCCAATCGAATTCTACAGCCTTATCAAAGATTCAAAATCTTACTTAACACAATATGTGCGCCCCAATTCTCGTGCTTCCCTCACCGTATACATAACAGGTCATTCCTTGGTGAGGATGCACTTACAACACAATCAAGTTGTATTGAGGTGAACAATGTCTTGCTCACCACAAGTGATTGAAACAGACTTTTCTGCAACTATGGATATTTCACCATCTATAATTTTTGGATAATTCCGTTTTTTCTTCCACCAATTCTTGTGTTTCACTTTTGGATTATCATGAAAAAGATCGCTTTTAGAACCTTTCATATCCAAATCCATATTTCCAAAGAACTTTTTAACTTCCAACATTATGGATACTGCCTTCTCCATAGTCATGGAATTTTCTGGGAGATCATTCCTTTTCGCACTCAAAGCATCATTGACTTTCTTTGGTACCCACTTCTGAGTGCGTTTAGGAACAATCAGAACCTTCTTTCCATTACTCTTTTCTAGATTTCTCGGAAGAGAATTGGATTGATTATTTTTTTGCAAGTTAGTCTTTTTCCAATTGGGAACAACGGATCTTGTCTTCGTCTTTACAAAGTTATCCTTTTGATAACCATTACGATTGTGAAAAGGCTTTGTATGACGTTTATAGGCAAATCTAGGTTTATCACAATACCGATTCTTGTGCCTAAAGGTTGGACCATTACAACTTGTAACGTTAAGGGGATTAGCCTTAACATATGATCTTGGTTTCACAACTTCTTGTGATGCCCAAACAAGAACATCATGAAGTTTCTCATTCCTTATACGAAAACGACATATCCTTTCTAGGTGACCTTTATTTCCGCAATAGTGACAAACATAAGGAATATTTTTACCTCGATCCATGTGTGCTGACTTTGGAGGTTGATATACTTTGCTTTTTTGAACCTTAACTTCCGGTGAAGGTATTTCACTTTTGCCATTAGTGAAAACCTTTTGTTGAGAAGAATCACTAGCCTTGACAAATTTTACCTCATGTATCACGATGAATTTACCTGCTCCTAGCATAGTGGTTAATTTGCTTGAACTAGCGTTGAACTTTTTCAATTCCTCTTCCAATATCTTGATTTTTTCAAGAGCAGTAGTTAAATCAGCCTCATGTTGTTTTTCTCGAGTGAGATAAACACTTTCCTTCTCTTGGAAACTAATTTGTTGAGAGTTAATCCTTGCTTTAGATTCTGCAAGTTTCTCTTCCAACAAAGAGTATTTTTGATAAGATTATCACATTCAAGTGACTTCCTACGTAGGTTTTCCTCAGAATCCTTGAGGGTCGATTCGCAAGAGCGATTCCAAACATAAAGACTTCCGTAAATCCTTTTTAATTTCTTGTTTTCTCGACAGAGAGGAGTCAGAAGGGGTGTGACATGTGAAGTTGTCATCTTTTTCTTTTCCAACAAATTTAATACCTCAACATACTATGAGATTTCCTTATCAACATCTCTATCAATATCTGAATCACCTTCATCGGAAAGTTCATCCAACTGTTCTTCTAGGCGTGTTTCCCAGATATCAACAGTTTCTACATCAAAAGAATGTTTAGATATTAACTTGGATGTGACAGTTCTTTCAGGTAAATCCAAGCTTTAAAAATCATCTGGTAATTTCTGAACTGGTACGTTATCAGAGATAGACTCGTCCATAATAATCAGATTACTTCAAACAAAGACTTATGAGGTCTTAGCGTGTTTTCCTGCTCTGATACCAATTGAAAGAGCGGGGGTATAGCAACCATATCAAATAATTTGTTCCGAAATCTGTATGGACTAAACTCCAATATAATTCCGAGAGCACCAACTTAAAAGTGAGACTCAATCAAGAAATATATCAAAGAGCTCTATCTCTATTTCTTAATACAATCAGCAAATTGAACAAATAGAAATCCGCGAGCCTGATTGATATGAGAAATAGCTTGGACGGTACCAAAAACCAATGTCCAAGTGTCAATCAAGTTCTATCCAACAATCAAGGTCGGATTTATCAACTGTTTGAATTACGCACAACCTGTGATATTTTAATTATATAAACAAATATAATGCGGAAAAGAAATAACACAGACACCATAAATTTTGTTAACGAGGAAACCGCAAATGCAGAAAAATCTCGGGACCTTGTCCAGCTTTGAACACCACAGTGTATTAAGCCGCTTCAGACACTAGCCTACTACAAGTTAACTTTGGACTGAAATGTAGTTGAGCCCTAACCAAGTCTCACATCGATTAAGGTACAGTCACGTTCCTTGCGCCTCTAGAACCACGCCGGATTCTGCGCACTTGATTCCCTTAGCTGATCTCACCCACAACTAAGAGTTGTTACGACCCAAAGTCGAAGACTTATAAACAAATCTGTCTCCCACAGATATGTCTATTCTTTTTATTCAGTTTTTGTTCGTTTTTTGATTCAAAGATTAAGGTGATCAGGAACCAATTGATAATCCGGTCTTATACTCCCGAAGAGCAGCCTAGAAATATCAATCACCTCACAATAACCCAACTGATTAACAAAAAAAGTTATTGCGAAATCACAAGAATCTGAGACGAAGAACTGTTGTGATTACTTTTTATATCTTACCAATCGGAGATAAATCTCGAGTAAATATTAGAGAAGATAAAACTCAATACGATAAAACAAGTAAGATCAGGATACATAACCACAGAGAAAATAGTTGGATCTGGCTTCACGAATCCCAAATGAAATCTTCAAGTCGTTAACCTAATATGGTTTTAGAAAAACCTAGGTTAAAGGAGAATCGACTCTAGTTTGCAACTAGGACACAAGAAAGTGTCGGATTGGGTTTTCCAGTTGCTAGAGTTCTCCCTTATATAGCCTTTCAAATCAGGTTTGCTTACAATCAAAGCTAAGATAGCTTAGTAACAAAGCATTCAATATTTACCGTTAGATGAAATCCTGATTTAAGATTCAAGCTAAGTCTGCTTAGAAATTAAGCAATTAATCTCTAATGTTCGATGGTGTTAGCTTGTTACACACAAATGAAATATATTTATATTTAGATATGGGTAACCGTACCTAAACGTATATATTGAGTTGGCTCAATAATAGTTAACCGAAGTTAGCCGTATGAACATTTTGGTTTTAACCATATTTATCTAACACTTCTAGATCAAATATGATGATTAATCAATCATGAAAGATAATCAAATGAATTTAATTGTGTTTCAAAGAGAGTTGATCAATTGTTCACTATCTCATAGAAATATATATGAAAAAATTAAAACATAATTGGATTGATTCGTAAACGTACAAAGTACTTATACAAGAATCAATTCATGAACATTAAGCCACGGTTTTCAAGGTTAATTTGAATTCCTTAAATCATAAATGTTTTAGTTCATGAGTATGAGAATCATACAAACTTAACCCTTGAATTCGCAAACAAGGTACGCGAACAACAGCTCTGGACCCTGGTCTAGTCAAGCCGTTCGCAAACCCGGTTCACGAACAACCGTCCCGGACCCAACTCATGTAAACTTGTTCGCATACTAGGTACGCAAACAATAGTTCTGGACCTTCTCAGGTAAATCCGTTCGCATACTAGGTACGCAAACAAGAGTTCCGGAGCTGAATCATTACAAAACCGTTTGCATACTAGGTATGCATACCGTGTTGTATCCAGACATGGGTAATATTTCTAAACTCTCATTTAAATCATTGAAACATCCTTGGAAGACAACAATGGTAATCTCACAATACCATTAGCTTCAAGTAATTTTCAAGTGATCGAATAATCA
>JAJJMB010010117.1:748197-768662 GCA_023531105.1 Papaver atlanticum | reverse complement strand
AAGCAAAAAGCTTCCAACACATATTTCAAGAAATAAATACGCGAGATAAACTCAGCTCGAAATATCAAATGTGTATTATGTAAAAGTCTATATAGCTATACGACTTAGTCTCATTAGACGATAGAATAGAATAGACTTCTGAGTGATAGATAAGTTTTAGTCTCCACATACCTTTTGTTGATGAAGTTCCTTCAAGCTCCTCAGTAGATCTTTTTCTTCAATCAGTGAATGCCGTGAAGTCTTAATCTCAACTACACATTCTATCCTAATCCGAGACATAGCTATAAGTAGACTAGAAATCAAGTATATAGTTTTTATCAACTAAACTTGACAAACAAGCTTGAGATAGCAACGCTTTCAAGTTCGACCTAGCAATGCTCTAACAGTGGGTAATCTATCTAGGAGCATTACATTGATTCGAGAACGAGGTATGGGATGACAGGGGCGTCGTACCTGTTCTGAATATTTATTATGTAAAGTCAGGGAACACCTGGAGGGGAATTGCTACCAACACCAGTGACATCCTGAAGATGTTATCACTCTATACTAGTGGTCAGTCCATCTAGGAGCCGTCCAATCATTAAGATTCTAAACATATATATTATATATAGTCATGGAACACCTGGGAAGGAACTGCTACCAGCATCAGTGGCATCAAGAAAACATTATCGCTTTATACTTGTGGTTGATCCATCTAGGAGTCGTCCAATCATTAAGACTCAATACAGAAATGGATATTGAGCTGGAAAATATAATAAAATAAATATATGTACAGAATATTGAAAGCTCAGTCATGGAGACTCTAATATTGCTGTTATCTATTTACGTTTTGAAGATGTTTGTAGATTAGTCGAAAATTCCTATAGTAAGGGTTTCGTCTCTAAATTATAAAATATGAATTTCATATACTTCTAATGCGGGTTAGAGATACACGAAACAATGAATTTACAATTTTATTCTTCATAAAAAATCGACCATCAACAAGGAGATAAAATCATGTGGATTGGTTTTACTTTGTGGTGGCTTTGGGAGGCTAACTTATCAGTAATGGCTTCTTTGATTGGAAAAAATTATTAGTATGGACGAAAATGGATATAGTTACCCAATTGACATAATGGAACATTGGACAGAGCATAACAATCTTTACCAGAAATTTAACTTTGATGCATCGTTTACAGATATTACTAAGTCTGTTGGATTATGACTTACTTCTCGCAATTGTGCAGGTGAAAGCAATGGAGCTAAAAGTGTCACATTAATTTCTCTGGACTGTGAGTAGGAAAAATAAAAAAATATTTGCTGGAATCTGTGGAGTGGGCGAGAAGGAAAGAAATGCTAAAATTGGATTTTGATTGGGTCTGCAAAAATATTATCACTGCCGCAAACGGAAATTTCAATGTTTTAGGTGGACAATTAGGAGTTTATTATTCTTAAATGTTTCGAAAATTGAAAATGTACTAATGCTTGTATTGATGCTATAACCATGTGGCAGACTCCATAGCGAATTATGTAGTTAATAAACAACATATATAATAATGATATAACCTCCATAGCGAATTATGTAGTTAATAAACAACATATATAATAATGATATAACCTGATGTCATCTCGAACAAGTTTCGGTATCTAGAGGGATATGATGTTGTAACTTGATTTTACTCATCTATAAAGTTATTTTTTAATATAAAAAAAGTTAGAAACATAGAGATGAAATATCCTAAAAAATAGGTTGGTCAATGGATAACCAATTATACAACACCTGTCTGAGTTTTTATCCAAAATTTAAGATATTATATAAAGTTTCGGATAACGGAAACATAATTGGATACCCCGGTTTAAGGTTTATCAACTTACTAACTTTGCACTGTTTAAGGATTAGAATTTGAAGATATATTACTTGATTGATAAAGATACAAATCAGTGAAGCTTGAGTTTACGTAGATATTATTTTTCCGGTCATAAATAAAATCCACATATACGTCTTAGGAGAAATGGTTTTCTACACTGGAAAATTATTCTCAGCGTATAAGTTTATTTTACTGTTCGGTGGACTTATTCTTATAGTATAAAATCAACCAACAAACTGATATACCTCACCGACAACAAACCTTGAAGTTACGTCACACCAGAGCTCGTCACAAAGTCATTCTATCTCTATAGGAATATCTTTAAGATGTCCTTCTATACATAACTAAACTTTCTAATTACACCTCGATGCCTGATACTCAATATCCCTTGTGCAATCAAGAGGTAAAAACTTCAGTCCACATATTACTTAGTTGTCAAGTTGCTTGTTCAGTGTGGTTTGTTTTCTCCCTTATGATCTACCACCTATCTCCCAAAGCAGTTTCCATACAACATAGGATCCAATCATGGTCTCAACCTAATTAATTTATCTCCTTGGTCACTCTTCAGTGGCTATTCTTGAAGGAGTTATTATCTAAAATCTATGGAATTTTGTCTTTCCATTTTCCAGTATCGACTGCTGATCCTAGAGCCATAATGCATATCATTGGCAATTTTTATAACATATATAAACTAAAATGCTCTTCATATTATCAATTACTTAATCCTATGACGCGTAGGTTTAACAATCATTTGTATTGGACTATACCTTATTCACCTCGAGTGAAGTTAAATTCGGACGCTACTTTTGACAAAGATACTAGTAGGGCTAGTATTGGCTTGTTTCTTCGTGATTCAAAGAGTAAATTTATGGCAGGGAACACAATAACCACTATTGTTGTACACACACAACAAGCTGAAGCTTTGGCCTTACTTGAAGTTGTCCGATGGGATGGCCAATTAAAGCTTTCTTTATCTTGTTGTTTGAAGGAAATTGTAAAATATGCGTGCTCGTATCTTCTCTTAGCCAGGCCGTGAAGTTAGAAACAACAAATATTATTCTTAATTGTAGGTATCATCTTAATAGCCTTTCTATGTAGTTGTGTGTTTTTGTTTTTTGTGGGTGTATTAATGCAATGAATACTCTCGGTAAGGCGGATAAATCTCTACTGTCATAACGGAGGATCAATCGTATGTAACTCAGTGTTTTTGTTTTTTGGGATTAACGATTCCCATCCAAGCTTAAATAAAGGCGACAGAGACACGTTCTAGCAGGGTTTTTTCCTGGGATAACCCAATTTAGGATGTGATATTTTCCTAATAAGATAAGGATTTCATTAAAGAAAAGTAAACAACTATATCAAACCTATTGAAATAAGAGAGTTCAATATCTGCTCGCATACACATCCAGAAATAGCTATTCGATTTCTATAAGTTAAAATGTAAGAAGTTAGTTTGGGTATAAAATTACAGAAAGACTTCTAAAGTAAAAAATGTCAACCAACTAGTCAAATTATCAAACCAATAACAAATTTGACTTGGTATTGTTTTTTTTCTTCTGCGATCATACGAGGAAATATTTTAGCAAAGTACAAAGGACACCTAAACTTTGTTTATTTGCAGCTGACTCGGCGTCTGAGTCTGAATCAACCCCTGACTCACGCCGAGTCAGCAGTCAAACCGTTTGTTTTCTATTTTGAGTCAGATCTGACTCAGACCTAACCCATGACTCAGACCCGTTTGAATCAGGTAACAAAATATCCCTGATTCATTAACCAAACCACTGACTCACATATTTTTGAGTCAGATCTGACCCAAAACAAACTATCCCTGATTCATGGAACCAAACCACTGACTCACATATTTTTGAGTCAGTTGAGTCAGATCTGACCCAAAATAAACATATTGAGTCAGATCCAGATAAATCAAATGATTTCAGTTAAATCCAGACAACTCAGATCCAGACGACTCAAATGAGTCATGAGTAAGCAAACCTGGTGCTAGTTTGGACTTTAGACTTGGAGCCATGATTTCCTGATAAAAAAAATTTAAAAATGAAAAATTATAGAGCGCAGTGTACATCCCCGCGCAGGATAGCCAAACCTATCCTCGTGAACGAGATAACCGAGGATAGAAATATTAAACACGAGAAAGAAGAGAGAAAGAAAAGGACCACTAGAAGAAGCCTAAATGAAAGAGATGTGATAGAGATTCAGAATCCAATTTATGACCTTTTCAGAAAGATCTCGTAGACCCTAAACTTATCTCAAACTAGGGTTTTCATCTCCTTTCCTGCAACTTTCACTTAGTTTTTTTCTCCAGCTTTAAGAGAAGTAAAAAGGCCCCAAAAAAATCTTCAAATCAGGCTAAGGTAAGAACTCTCTACTAGTAGCTCATTAGGTTTGAGTTTATCTGTTATTTTCAGTCTATTTCTTTTCTTCTGCATGTTGATATTCAGTGGAAATGTAATTTTTTTTTTTGGCTTTGTGACGAGTTATATTTTTATCCCAAATCCATTGCCATTAGATACAACTTACACAGTATCGTTTTTTTTTTACCATGATATTACAAACTAAACTACTAAACAGCTTGCAAAAAAAAAAAAAGGTCAAACTATAATGTCCCCCCATTTCCCCTATGTGGATATATATACTGTTTGTTTCTACAGTGAAATCACAAGGATCTACTGTGTACTTGTTTGGCAACTTATAAGTATGCGAGGTTTTAACATTACAAGTTTTTATTTTATTTTTGATATATGTATATATGGCGAAATATGAATCTGATGCATCATTTGAAATAATGAGTTTGTAAGCTTGCAAATGAAAGAGTATATTTGAATGTGTTCCAAAAGCTGTTTGTTTGTGATGAACGAGCTGAATGCTAATGCATTGTTGATATGTACATTTTTTATTTTATTTTTTAAATTTTGCTTATGGTTCGTTGACAATGGGTTTACAATTTTGTTGAGCAGGTTATTTATTCTGTTTATTTCGACATGGGGTCAGATGAAGTTGAAAAGAACGACGAGAGAACTCATGATACACAGTCTATTTGTTTGCATGCGTTTTCGGATTTGTCACGTATCTCTCCACCAACGTTTGTGGCTCTTTTGAAGGCGTGTTATGTTCGTGGTAATCTTTCTTTCCTTTCTTTCCTTCCATGTCTATATGGTTTATCTTAACATGCGAAGTAACAGTCTGGGTGTATTAGTAGTGTTAAGAGTTCTGTTAGTATGAGTACTTCCATTTTGTTTGCCACTGAGCGTTGTGCTGATATCTTTTATGCTTATTTCGTATTCAATAATGTTCCTTCTGAAGGTACTGAAAAGGCTACAAAGAAATTCCAAGTTCTTCAGCAACAGGTTCATCTAGTACTTCAGAATTCTCCTCAGCCCGGACCTGCTACTTTTGTTTTGCAATGCCTCTATGTCTTTCCTGTTCTTGGACCTTTATACACCGAAGGCTTCAGTCACTTAATCATATCATCTCTTCGTCGTCTTCTAAAAACCATCCCAGCAGAGTCTGAAGCAAAGAAACTGGCTGCAAAAATATTTTTGGACGTCACTAGTGGCCTTGTCAACCATGAAGAGAGAGTTCTCATAAAGCTGCTTGAAGTTGTTGACGTCAAATTAGAAAACATCGCGGAAGCCATGTGTGATCCAGAGGTGTATGATGGTAATTTGGACAAAGCAAAAGCGTACATGGGACCATATATTTTTAAATTGGTAGAATCTCAATCATTTATGCTGGCTGTAACTCTTCTGGAGCGTTTTTCAATACGTCAGTCTGGAGAGGAGTTTCTAATGAGGATGATCGAAGAAAACCAATTCAAAGCAGCAGAAAAGTGGGCAACATACATTGGGAAGCCCTTGCTAGTTATACTGATCAATAAATATTTTGACTTGAAGTTGTTAAAGAATGCTTATGAACTTATAAAGAAGAACGACCTTAAGCAGGATTTCCCGGAAGTGCATCTTATGTACAAAGAGAGGTATATTTTTTTTAACTATCATCTGCATTTGACGTGTCCTTGATTTCAATTCTTGAATTCTTGATTTTTTTTTTGTTTGATGTTCTTCTCAATTAATGGAGATATTCCATCAATTTGCAGTCAACTGAAGAAGTTTGCAGAAAAAGGACTGTGGGATATCGCTGAGTCAAGGGTCAACAATAATAGACAATTACTTGAGTACCTGGTAAGAGGAAGTTTTTGAATAGTAGATGGTCATGTCCTTATGATCGATGCACGTTGACAGGAAGAAAAGAGTCTGATATATTTCTTCATGGTATTTAGGTATATTTGGCAATGGAAGCAGGCTATTCTGAGAAGGTTGATGAATTATGCGAGCGATACGTCCTTGATGGTTTTGCCAAATCTCAAGGTACCACCGTCTGATATATAATCTTTTGATTAAAGTTTTCCTTTCCACAAATTACCATCTGGATCTAGACTGTGCTAAAGGAGTAGCAAGTGAACACTGTACACGTGTCTCAATGCTTTCTTCAAGTTCAATGGCATGGAGTTAGTCAATAATGCTTTAGCCCTTGGAGTTGATAATTTGTCTCAGATTATTAGCAGTGTTAAATGTCTTGAGCAATGACCCTGCACCTTCTTGAAATCCTACCCCTTACTACTACTTCTACACCTCTGTATGCTTTACTATAGAATATTTTCATAATATGGTTAATTTCTTACATTTTGATTGCCTCAGTGGTTTTTTGTTAATGTTCTTAGAACACAATGTTGTCCAATGGAAAGGATTTGTCACTTGTAATCTACTTTTGCTCATGTGTGATTTTTGATGTGTTTTATACTTCCCAATGATTCATGCTGCATCACAGAACCTCAAGCAAAACCTACAGTTACCCGTTACTTACATCTCAAGGAGCTGATTGTAGAAGATATCAAATGGGTTGATGAAGTTGATGGTCTTCTTAGTGCTACATCGTATATCGAAGAATGTAAAGTTATAGGTGTAGACTGTGAATGGAAGCCAAATTATGTTAAAGGAAGCAAACCCAACAAGGTAATTTTTGGCTAGTTGCAAACTTCATCTTTCAGTCCTGCTCCCAATCTTCCAAGTATTGACATTTGCATGCCTGCCATAGGTCTCCATCATGCAGATTGCTTCAGAAAAAACAGTGTTCATCTTAGACCTGATAAAGTTATCTAAAGATGAACCTGATATGTTAGACAACTGTCTAAAGCGTATTCTGCATTCTTCTAGCATTCTGAAGCTTGGTGAGTGAGTATGTTGAATCATCACTTAAGATTTTTCTGTTTTTCCCTCTTTAAGAGAAAGCTGCATGATATGTAAACTTTCATCAGATGATTTATCACTGTACTCTTAGAGTCTCATATGCTTAATGAGTGTCAGTTTCATACATAGAGGCAAGATATACAAAACTATTAAGGCCACTGAATCTTGATTCTGCATTCAAGCTCACAAACATTTTAACTTGGGAAAGATTTTGGATGAATTCTATTTGATCAATGATAAGGTAACAAGTAACTGTTAGCATTTATGTGTTTTGCGCAACAAATCTCCATTTGGTTAAACTAATCTTGTTTATACTATGTTAAGTCGGATTAGTCTTAATTCGCATTAAGGCATGTTTATGGTATTAATCATGCACTAAAGACTAGCTTAAGGTTAATGCTAGATAAGGTTGAGTCTAAGCATGACATATCCTTTAGCTTAACATGTCATATGAGGTGTCCAATGTAGCCATGAGGTGTCCTCCAACTCATGATGGAAAGGTTGGAGTGACATGTGGCAAGCATGACTACGACTCTCTTCTAGCCTCACAAGTTTTCCTTAAAAGCAAATCTGTTTTCATTACATCATGAAGTAATGTGAGGAAATAGAAGTTGATAATAAGTCATGAAAGGTTTAGTGTCTTGTGTTTTCTATTTCCTTGTACTACAACCTGTTTTTGTATGAAATATATGTAGTGTCACTACTATGTATGGTGATGATTTCAATGAGTTGTTGAGTATGCTAATACTAGGTTCAAGTCTATTTTCAGCATGTAGTCAGCTTATATGATGTTTAGTGGTAAAGCATAAAGGTTAAGGAGCTGAAATTCCAACAGTAACAACTGACAGAATAACTGTTCCTCTGCAGGCTATAATCTGCAATGTGATTTAAAGCAGCTTTCACAATCTTATGGAGAGCTGGAGTGTTTCAAGCACTTTGAAATGCTACTAGATATTCAAAATGTGTTCAAAGAACCTCGAGGTGGTTTGTCAGGGCTTGCCAAGGTATATAAATGACAACTGTGCACCTTCTTAGCTAATCCCCTATTATAACTTACAGTATCTTTTATTTGTAACTTTTTAGAGTTATGGGTTTTCTCTTTCTAAGAAAGACATAGCGGAAGTTGTAATTGGCTAAAGTTCTTAAGTTTTGGCATTTTAGACTGATATGAAGTTTACTTAGCTATTATATGTAATTATTGACACAGAAAATAATGGGAGCCAGTTTGAACAAAACGAGGAGGAACAGCAACTGGGAGCAACGACCGTTGACTCAGCAACAAGTATTTACCTCTTTACTTATCTTTTTCCTTAATATACGGGTCATTGAGAAATTTTCGTCGAAATCTATGATAAAATTCCTTTGCATCTGCCATGGACTGTAGGCCAGAAATATATTCGCACACTTGAAAGCATGAACATGCATGCTATTTATCACAACAGAGATTTCTGTTAGTGAGATTTCGTGCTCATTTACGTGCATGCTAATTTGCAATGTACAGCGATAGTTCCTATATTTCTTTTATGTATATCAGAAGCTGATATGAAATAACTTGCAGATGGAATATGCTGCACTTGATGCAGTTGTACTCATTCACATATTCTACCACATTCGAAATCAACCTCAGGCTGCAAGTGCCAACAGTGGACAACCCAAAATGGAATGGAAATCGAACATTGTAAGTCACCATTCAACATGGATTATAAGTTTGCAGATTTCAGAGAATCTGCTGCCAGCGGTTTCATCTTTGCTACAAAATTATGACAGTTCAAATGTTGTCGTTTTTTTTCCCGATAAATGTTCAGGTTTCACACATCGTTGACACAAAAAAGTCCAAGGCCAAGAAGACACCCAAACCCAAAAGTACAAAGGAAGTTTGTCCCATGACTAATGCTCTGTCCAATTAATGCCAGGTCACAGGTTCAGCCCACTCTTTGCTGCTAGTCGCACCTTACCATGTATATTTTCATTTAGGTAGACAATTGTTAACCACATGCTTCTCCTTTTGCTGAAAATTGAAGCTTCCCCACTAATTTTCTCAAACAGCATGTATATATATGACAAACTGGAGCAACGATTTCCAGTTTCTTTGAATGACTCATTACTACTTTCGAACCTTTTCTTATCAAACTAATTTTCACGTCACTAACACACCTGAAACTCTATCCGTGAAGTTCATCTATTTTAAATTCAATGGTGGTTCACTGATTTATGTTTCAAGGTCAAAATTACTTCCAGTGCCTATATATTAACGGCAATAAATACTATTATCATGTGAATGTGTGTTTTTATCAGGAAAAAACTGTCATTTTGCCAAGTTCTTGGCTGAAAATGCAGCTGCATTTTCTGGATACCGTATTTAATCTGGAATAAGGTTTGTTAAGCTCCTTTCCTGGGCAGCACCTGACTCTGTCAATTTTATTAGTCTTTTTTAAAACTTTTGGTAACTGAAAGTTGCCCCTGTTGAGTTAAGTAGGTGCTAAAAATCCTCTAAGGTGCCAAGAGGATGAAGAGAGGAACCAAAGACATTTTAGGGAGAGACATTAAATAAGATCGCAGTGTTTTTGCTGCTCAGAAGGCAGATTTTGCTGTGCGCAACAAACTTTTACTTAGTTCAACACCTAGGAAGTGTTTTATAGTTTATTCCAGAATGCTGACACAGAATTTGGGATACAGACAGGAATGTCCTCCGCTTTGTATTTTACTTGTAAAGCGTAGAACGAGGGGTGAATCAAGCTGAACTTTGATTGTTAGATGGTAGATAAGCTCTGCCAAAAGTTAAGTGTCTAGTGGAATTGGCCGCTTAGTAAAACCCCTAAACTTATGGTGGTTGATTTATAAGAATCCTATGGAAAATTTTCAAAACACAACAAAGTCTGCGTTCCTATCCTATGTGATAGATTCATCGGATTTTTATTTCTTCTCGACATCTATTTGTACTGCTAGGGGTGCTTTCTTTTGGTAATCCCCATCAGTCTTGCCCGCCTAATGCATGTCTAAGCATGCACTGACGGTGTCTCTCATATCCCCAACGTTTATGCCTGTTCTTGAATGTATTCCCACTTCCCAGTATTCACACGATTCACGCACCAAAAATTGGAAACACCAAAAATTTTGTGCCTTTCTTTTCTGTGGAAAATGAAACAGTTTTCCAAATTTAAGCATTTCTATAAATAGCTTCCTTTTTAAAGGAACGAATGGTGATGCTCTTCATTTCCGCTGTCTTCTCTCTTTAGCTGTAAGCACCATTCAAAACCCATGCAATTTTCTCCCTACAACCCCGTCTTCTTCACCAAAATTTGGTTTCCGGAAAGTTTTTGATCAGAGAGAGAAAAGGAGATGGCCGAGTTCCGGTCAGATCACCAAGCATACGGTGGTTTTGATCGGAACTTCGAGATAGTGAGCTACAATGGACAAATGAATAATAATAATTCACGCTGTCATGAGCATGGTCCTACAACTGCTGCTTCGCAGCCAAATCGTTCTTCACGTGGAGTTTCGACGGCATCAAAGAATTCATCAAGCAAGTCTTGTTCATCTACTTCGTGGAGTTTTAATGATCCGGAAATGAAGAGAAGAAAAAGAGTTATTAAATATAAATGTTATGCTGTTGAAGGCAAGGTTAAATCTTCTGTATGTAGAGGTTTTCGTTGGTTCAGAAACAAATGCTCTGAGATTGTTCATGGGTATTAGCCGGCCCAAACAGTTCCATACAACTATAATTCCACATGGAGAGACGGAGTCAAGGGAGATAGATAGAGAGACGGAAGTGAGAAACATGGCATTTTTATGTTTTCGATTCAAATACAATGTCCACTATTTCATCAAGATTTTTCTTAATCTAGTTCTCCTTAATTGTTCATTTTTCTTCTTCTAATGCAGTCATGAAAAAAAATGTATGGAAAATGAGAATCTTAAAAGAGTGGAAGAAAATGGAGGTTATGTAGAATGCATCTAAGAGATTCAAGATCAACAGGTTTTCTACTCTTTCAATTTGTTATGTGATAAATACCTTAATTAAAAAAAAAAATCTTCTTACCTATTAAAAAAAAAATTTTCCTTGCAAAATTTGTTGATGAATGGGCCATCCTAGACACTAGTGACTAATGGGTTATTAGGAGAAATGAAGGCTATCCTTACTTTAAATTATGGGATATTTTGACTTTGGGTCACACAAAAGTGACCAGAGTTGCATTTGGGTCACCAAAATATTTTAATTAGAGTTTGGGTCACAGGACCGTTATTGACCATCTTGATTGTTTAAGAACTCAGTTATGTCCTAAAATTACTAAAATGACCTTAACAGTCTCCTAATTGTACTAACTAAACCAAACGAATTTTCATCTCTAGAGATAAACAGGAAGAAACCAGAGATAAAAATCCAAGAATTATTAAAGATAATGGATAGAGAAAAATGTAAGTTCATCAAACCCATTATATTTTGCTTCATGTTGAGGTTATGGGAAGGACCCTGATGCCCAATTTCTTATGTTTTGTGTGTGTAACAACATCAATTAACATCACCAGAACTATACCCACTTCATGCAACCACAACTGTTACATTTTCTTTGTTCTTCCTGAGATTCAAAACAAATCCCATCAAAACCTCATCAATGTTGCTGTCAAACCATTACTACTGCTTGTACTGCTCTAGCCATATCTTCTCGATACAAAATCTCATACAAAACCCAATCTGAATACGAGTTTAGAAATTCCCAAATCTATTGATGTTGTTGTTGAAGAAGTCCTCAAATCCATTGCTTGCAATTGAATTAAAACACCAGCAAATCCCTAAAATCTTCAACTATAGATGTCTTTCATCACCTGTTCACTGCTTCATTCAAATTTACCCACGAACTAGATATCTGCACCACCACTGACATCTGATTTACAATAACATCAAGTTTAATTCTTCCCCGATCTGTTTTCTTGATGAAATTCAAGCCATGAATCGACCCCAAAATCATTGCCAGCAACATTTATTACCTATCAACATCGATTCCAAACACCACCACCTTAAATCATCACCAAGTGAACAACACTTAATCGATTTTCATCTTCAAATTACATCTCTTCAAACAAAATTCAAACCAAATCCTAATTGTTCACAGTAAGAGAGTATTCTTCTCCAAATCCTCTATTCATTTCCCATTGTGTTGTTTCTTGGATCAATCAGCAAACCCAAAATCTGAATCAATCGTTTCCCGCTGTTCATCACCATCATCTCTGCTCAATTACACGGATCAAAGACCATCGAATCAATCCCGGCAACGGCGCAACAACAGAAAACTCACACACGAGAATGGGGAAAAAAATGAATTCTTCTCAATTTAGATTTTAGGGTTATCAAAGATGGGTTTTGTTACACGTGCCAGTCACATGCAGACGGTAGTTAACAACGTTAACTAAATTAAAATTAATTAAAATTAATTTATTTTAGTAACGGTCAAGACGGTCAACGACAGTCCTGTGACCCAAACTCTAATTAAAATTTGTTGGTGACCCAAACGCAACTTTGGTCACTTTTTTGTGACCCAAAGTCAAAATATCCCTTCAATTATATAAAAAAATATAATTGCGGAAAATAAAAGTAAATCACACAGCAAGATTTTGTTAACGAGTAAAACCGCAAATGCAGAAAAACCCCGGGACCTAGTCCAGAATTGAATACTCTCAGAATTAAGCAACTATACAAAATCTACACCAACTTCGTATAGTAGAGACCAAGCAACTAACCTTAGTTCACTTAGTTTCCTCAGTATCCCTGCGCTTCCGACTTTGATGAGTGCATGCACTAGAACAATTCCTTTGGATCGTATTCCAAACAGTAAAGGAACAACAAATTTGTTTGGTAACAACTCTTTCGATTCTTTCTAGATAAAGATATCTCAAGTCATATGCAAAGGCTCTTCCGTTTAATCTAATAAACTCTTTTGCATGGTTAGATCAATCTATCCAACAACTACCAAAGTAGTCAAGTTTAGATTCGCAATCAATCGATATAGATTCCAATAAGAAACTATAAAGTGATGCCGATCTCACGCAACTAATCAATCGAATAAATCCGATTCTAGTTGGATCCCAGCCGATCAAGGTTTTTGCACACCCAAAGATAAGAGAACCAAATAAGAAATCTTCTTTAATCTTAAATAAACACCTGCACAACACCACTTGAATCTCTTGTGATCAATCACACTTAGAACGGAGTCTATTAACAATGGATTATCACAAGATGTCTTTAGATTTACAAACAGTTCTAAAGATCCCGTCGATACTTCGATCTAGTTTGAGTGAATCTTATATCAGAAGAGAAGATTCTCAAGAATAAACAAACTAGGTGCAATTAAAGTTCCAACAACTGTTAGTCAATCAAATCAATCGAAAACTAATAACACTGCAATTATCTAGTTTCCCACCAACGGTACTCGTATAGCTTCTTGATCCCACAAAAGTCTTTAAACGAGCGGTCGTAAGAGATTTCACCTAATTAGGATACTTTCCTCTCCGAATAGACGGCTCCACCAAAAACAACAAGAATGAAGTTTGCATGGCTCTTAGGATAGTTTGCTAGAAATGCAAACTTAGGCATTTATAGACCAAGGATGTTTGGACACCAAGGAATTTCCAAAACCGAAAATATTATTAAGATATGCAATGAGTAGCAAAATTTTGTTTTCCTAATTCCAATATAAATACTTGTCCAAAATTTCCGAAATCTCTAAATAGAAAATCTCCAATTAGTAAATGCACATTACAAATTTTTATTCTCTAGAGATATGCATTGAATTGCTGGTAATTAAAGCATATAAAACCAAAAACCTGAATTAAAAGATTCTCAATTTATTTCGGTACAGGATCTTGTTGAGTACTAAGGAATATCTTTGAACAATAAATGATAAGAGTTACTGTACGTGTGTTTTGGGGTAAAAACTGATTCTGCTGGTTTTGGTAAATTTGGGTGTGTTGATGAGAAACGAATTCAAACCCTAAACAAATGCACTGCACGGGAATACTTTAGATTCGAGAGATTAATCTGTACAATTCTGGCTTAAACCAAAAAATGGCCATTCTAGTCTTGCTTCGGTCATAAAATGAAGGAGAAGGGTTGACCTTAGGGAGGGAAGCGAAGAAGGTGTTGAGATCAGAATGGTTAATTCTGAAGGTGTGGTTATTTTATGACTTGTATCAGAATATGGAACTGGCTTGCAGAATGTAAGCTATCAGTTCTTTGTGTTTTTTTTCTCTGAATACTTGTGTTGATAACTATTGTTGGTTGAAATAGGTTGAAAACCTATTTATATCAGTCATAGTTGCACGCACCCTGATCTTATAGGAACTGGGAATAGTTGAGTGATGGAGGAGTGGGATCGTGCAGGGTGGAAAAAACCACGTCTCCACTATGAGGGGAAGACTGGGTGGCTTCGTCCCACTACTTCTCTATCATCACTAACTGCCCGCCTTTCCTGACACTTTCTTGTAATGGGCGTGTTGCACGCCGCACGCTATAGACCGCCAGACCAATACCCTGATGAACATCCTCCAGTTTGTGACATGTTTGATGTCTCGAGTATTTTCATGGAAAATATGCAGCAGGTTGCTAAGCGGGTCTTGTTTTCAAGACCTAGTTATTTTGACCAATCACGCGCAAGCCAGGCGGCGGGTGGTCATATGTTGCAAGTCAAATCATGAGACTTGCCGCAACAAATAACATGTAATGCTTTTAAGTCAAATAATTAAATTATTTGCGAAATCGATATTTATAAAACATCGTTTATAATCACTGCATATTAATTATCGCTTTTAAGCAAGCAGCTCAAAAATAATCGATGCTCGTGAAACACCGTTATGTAAAGCTCGTTTAAGTTAGTCGCGGATCTTAATGTCTTAAAGGAGCGTGACCTGCCATTTTCGGGAAGCCGCCAGGAGCTATTCACACGCGCCAAAGGCAGGCCGTCCGGTCCTTATAGGAGAGTGATGGCTGGCAATCACAGCGACATCTTATTGGTCGCCTAAAATTAGATCTAGGCCAGTCAATTCGGCTAGCGAAGTTGGACGGCTGAGATGATTTGCGGCAGTTAATGGCTGCTGTTGAATTTATGAAAATTCCTAAATGCAGCGCGACTAGCTACTTTCGGGGAACTGTTTGGGGGGCCATATAAGCAAGCCGCAGCTTGACCTATTACAGCTTATTGAAGGGGGGTGGCCGATCACGGCCACATCTTGTTGGCTGCCTAAAATAGGAGTTAGGCTGGCCTACTCGACTGGCGAAGTTGGGCGTCCGAGATGATTTGCGGCAGTTAATGGCTGCCGTTGATTCAATTTAGGTTTTAAAAGCCGTGTGGCCAACCCATTTTGGGCAAACGGTTTTTGGTGTTTGCGGCATGCTGTGGACCATTCGTCCGGCCAGCGCTATAGTCGGGCCACTAGTGAGCGTATCTACGCCTTGTCCGTCGATCGGAATTGAATCTAGGCCGGCCAATTCGGCTGGCGAAGCTGGAAGGCCGAGATCGTTTTGCGGCAGCAATGTAATGTTGCTTAATAGAAATTAGGGTTTTGTAAGTCGCGCGGCCAACTAACTTAGGGTAATCGATTAGTGGCTCTGTTGGCGAGTTGGAAGGGCTCCGATTGGTCGAAGTATTAGTGGGCTCACCGGTGTACCTGATGATGCTTGTCTGGTCGCATCAGGGAGCGGCTAAGCTTGATAAACCAGCCAGCCAAAACGTGTGTCTGTGATCGTTTTGAAACTGACATGGGAAGCTGATAGATGCATTATTGGGTCTAATATGTCTCAATTGTATATATTGTTAGTGTTCGATTTTGTATTTATTTTGTTATTTTATGTCTTTGTAGGTATTTTTAGAGAAATAAGCTATTGCGGCGAAATTGGCTCGAAAAGTGGTGTTTTACACCCCAGGATAGAGTACTAAAGGCACCCCAGAAATGCACCGGAAGCACCCCAAAAATGTGTTGGAGGAACCCCGGAAAAATTACTATATACGCCCAAAAATTACTATTTGCATCCCATAAGACAAGTGCTAAAGGGACACCCGTGCAGGACTAGGGGGAGGACATCTTCTTCTAAAATTCAAAAAATGAATTTTGGCAGGAAAATATTTTCATTAACAGCAGAATTTCGATCGGATGTTTGGACGTGATTTAGTGAGATTCAATCCCTGAAACTTAGTGGGTAGACGTGATATGACTATAGAAATCTAGTATGGGTGATTTTATCGATCAAATTTGGCTGGATAACTTGGTTTAATCCAAACAGGGAGTTGGAGGAAAAACATGAGCTTGCACGAGTTGTGAGGAATTTAAACGTGTACTGCACGTGTTTGGAAGACTTAATCGATATTATGGAGCGTGAAGAAGGTATAGAAGGAAATAAATACAGATGCATGCGCGTGGAAGATCAAAAAATGGAAATTAGTGTTGTGAGAATAAAAATAATAAAGAGAAGATTTTTTGAAGTTATGGAGGAGATTCGATGCATCTTTCGGGTATAAATAGATTACCCAGGTCATATAGAAGGGGTGTCGAGAGTTTAGGGTCGAGAGGAGAGCTCAAGAGGCGTGAATCAAGAGTTTTCAGAACTCTGTTGTTGTTGCTGCTGCTGCTCGTGAAGAACAGGAAAACAACGACGGTTTCTTCAACTGGTAGTAACAATTTCTTCAACTTGTTTGCAACATTTATCTTCGTTGTAATAGCTTCTTCAACTGGTTTGCAACATTTATCTTCATTGTAACAGTTTCTTCATCCTCTTCTGCAACATTTATCTTCAGATTTGTAACGATTATCTTCATCATAACAGTTGAGAGTTGAAACAGTCGGTCTGTAACGCACCTGTGCTGTTGCAGATTTCCTGTTTCATTATTTTCTCTTCTTGTAAACACTTTTTGAGCCATGAATACATATTTTGAGTGTGTTTTCGACATGATGAGTTAAACCCCAACACTGGGACGACGGAGGAGGCCGGACTTCATACATGGGTAAATTTATTTTTATTCTTTTTATGACTTTTGCATTAAAATTAATTGAAATATGATTTGATTAAATTGGTTGTCATTTGATTAGATGGGTCATGCTTAGCTTAGGTGATTTGATGTCCCATGCTTAACATTTACAATCAATGTTTTGAGAATCTACCTTGGCAAAAATAGAGTCCATGTTTATATTTCTTGAGCTAAAATTGTTGAGAATAAATAAGTGAACCTTATGTTATAAAGATTGGCTAAATCCTTAGTCCCAGTACCTCTCGCCCATTGCTAATAGTCTTTGTATATATTTATTTAGTATTTTTAAAAACTTTAATCTCTACGAATCCGAGTGAACGACAACCTCATTTCTTACTATTTTCTAAAATTCGATCAGCAGCCTATGTTCAATTCCTTAAGGAATTAAGTGCGTCGACCAACCAACTTCCACTTTTAATTGAAAGTGCATGTGGCGCTTTTAAAGCGATCTGATTGGTCGATGGAAAAGGGGGCCGGCAAGCAGACACATGGAGCGTGGCCAGCCGGCCACAGGTGGCGCCTGCTGAAGCCAACCGGCCGGCCAAGTGGAGCGGCCACGCCTCCTTTTGCCGTTGCTCTTACTTGCCGCAGTTCGTATTTATTTCTTGTTTTCTGATTTTTTTGGTAGGATCTTGCTCTACAAGATGAATCAATTTTCTAGTTTGCCTAGGTTTAGTTTCGACCAATAGGGTTCAAACTATCGCGCAGGGCGCGAAACACCTAATTTTTGGAATCGGTTATACCACACTTCCAAACAAGTTTAGAATTGATTCACCTGTAATCTAAGATCACTATGTGATTGATCAAATATCAAATCACATACATGAGTTCAATCGGTTCTACCAATCACTAGGATCGGTTATACCTTAATATGGTATTGCTTGTGATCGGTTACACCAATTACTAAGACCGGTTACACCAATTACTAAGACCGGTTACTAACTACAAGGATCGATTACACACACTCTGTGATCGGTCACACCAATTACTAGGATCGGTCACACCAATTACAAATATCGATCATACCATCTCATGGTGATTAGTTAGGATCGGTTACACCAATTAATAAAAACTAGTCATACCAAATCATAAGTCAGGCATTGTGATTAGTTATACCAAGATACACAACAAAGTTATGATCGGTTCTACCATCTCACACATATTGGTAATCCAAAGATTTGCAATGAATAGCCGTACCAATAAGCCTAACGATTTCCCTTTAGATTCATAAAACAAGTTCATGAATGTACTTCCTTTAAACAAATGTATAACATTGTTTCCTAGGATGAAATCTTCACCATAACCCATTCACATAATCATAACAATATATTCCAGATTATGTCAATGTTATATCTACGAAGTTCAAAAGATAAGCGTTATACTTTGTAGTCTAATTCCCTAATACTATGATCATACAAATATGACCATTTCACATCACTAGAGTATTATACAATATGTACAGTATATACAGCTTCACAGTTATGTTTTCAATATAGCACGACTTGAAAGATACGTTAGGAATGAAGCAGTTCAAGTCAGTATTACTAACCTTAAGAGAAAGGATGATGTTGTCGTTGTAGTTCGCTTCTTCTTCACATTCTTCAGGTCTTCGGAGTAATACTTGTATGTCTCAACATTCCTAGACTTTCTAGTCTAACCTAAACGAAGCTGACTCTAGTATACAATCAAGCGTCTTTAGATGAGTTTTGACACACTAAAATGTGACAACCAAACTTGACGTACCAACGCTTGGTGGGTTCAACCGAGCTATGCTCTAACACAATGATCCAAGAATCACTCAATTCCGAGTTATAACAGAGAAGTTATGAGCGATCTGCTAAAGCAGAATTGTGGGGCTAAAGGCAGTTCGTGAATAAGAAACTATGCTGAACTTTAGTGACAGTTCGCGAACTAAAACACAAAAAACGTGACTATATGCTTATTGTAGTCAAGTTTTTGTTGTTTCATATTCTAGGAAGGATGACTATTCTTCCAAACACAATCTATAGACATATTTGGTTAGTTTTTAAAGTGTGTGATGTTTTTTATTCCTTCCTAAATTAAATGGTAATTTATCTTATTGTATTAAAAATAATTACAAAAACAAAATTTATGCTAGTAATCATTTATTTCATCATCTATGCTAAAGTTGTATAATTTTGGAAAGAATCTCAAAATAAGGAGAGAGTCTTAAAAAAGGAAAATAACTCACGAACTTGCTTAGAATTCAAGCTGCCTACCCTTGACCATTCACTATAGATATAGGATTCATGTAAGCAACACAAACTATCCCTTGAAAATTTTTGTATGTACTGCATAAGGTTGTTTTCCGCTACTTCTCTTCTTCAAGAACAAGAGTGAAACTTTAAAGACTTTACTTGGGGATCGTAAAGCAAAAATTGGTGATAATCTTCTTAGATAGGTACGCAACTTGTATCTAGGTGATTTCATTAATCCTTATCTATTTTAAGTGAAAAGGAGAGGGTACCAAGTACGCCACCAACTTTTTCGTTCGACAACCTGTATGGACAAAACCTAATACAATCACAAGTAGGTCAAAGTAAAGACCACTGAATAAGATTGTATATAGAGTTTTTCTATTCCTCTTCCACAATCAATATGTATATACAAAAAGTTCGTATACCTGATGTTTTGGGGTAAAAACTGATTCTGTTGTTTTTTGGTAAATTTGGGTGTGTTGATGAGAAACGAATTCAAACCCTAAACAAATGCACTGCACGGGAGTACTTTTAGATTCGAGAGATCAACCTGTAATACTCTAGCCTAAACCAAGAAATGGCCGTCCCAGATTCAATTCGGTCACAAATTGAAGGAGAAGGGTTGATCTTAGGGAGGGAAGCGAAGAAGGTGTTTGAGATCAGAATGTTGAATTATAAAGGTGTGGCTATTTTATGACTTGTATCAGAATGTGAAACTGGCTTGCAGAATGTAAGCTATCAGTTCACGGTGTTTTCTGGATACTTGTGTTGATAACACTTGTGTTCTTTTCGAAAAATAGGTTGAAATCCTATTTATACAAGTCATGTTCGAGCACACCATGACCTCGTAGGAAGTGGAGGTGATTAAGCAGTGGAGAAGTGGGGTTGTGTAAAAAGTGGTGATCACCACGTTTCCATTACGAGGGAAAACTGGTCACACTTTCACCCACTACTCTCATTGCTGTTAACCGCTCGTCCTTTCCTGACACTTTCTCATAATGGGCGCGTTGCACGCCGCACGCTGTAAACCGCCAGACCAATATCCCAGTGAGCATCCCCCAGTTTGTGACATGTTTGATGTCTCGAGTGAATGGGTCAAGTCGTGAGACTCGCCGCTAAAAGCAG